>CAUYQG010068440.1:0-26184 GCA_963574415.1 Tarsius wallacei
GCCTAAACAAAGTAGGTATAAAAGAAAAAATCCTAAAGGCAGCAAGAGAAAAAGGCCAGATCACCTACCATGGAAGACCAATTAGAGTAGCAGCAGATCTATCTACAGAAACCCTACAGGCTAGGAGAGCTTGGAGCCCTATCTTCAAAGTCCTAAAAGACATACAATTTCATCGGGACAAAAAATTAACAATGAGATCCGGAACCTCAATGTGTCTCTTGACCAAATGGACTTAATCGATACCTACAGAACACTCCACCCAAAGACCAAAGAATACACATTCTACTCATCACCGCATGGAACGTATTCTAAGATCGACCACATACTTGCCCATAAATCAAGCATAAGCAAATTTGAAAGGACCGAAATCTTACCATGCACTGGACTGGATTAAAAAATGCGGTACATATACATAATGGAATATTACACAGCCATAAAGAAGGACAAACAATCGCCGGAGCCCAGCAGGTCGAGGCTGCGGTGGCCGGGAGCGGCCACTGCACTCCAGTCTGCGCGACAGAGTGAGACTCCAACTCAAAACAAAAAAAGGACAAACATAAGGACTTTATAGCAACTTGGTTGGATTTAGAGTCTATCATACTCACTGACCTATCACAGAAACAAAGAACTCAGTAACACATATTCTCACTCATAAGTGGACCCTGAACAATTACCAGATACTATATATAAGAAAGGGATTCGCAGTAGCGGGATACTGCTGGGGTGGGGATGTTGAGAGAACAGCATCAATAAGGGCACCTGATCTCAAACTAGGCAAAGTGGGGACCAAAGTGAGGCCCAAACTTTACCTGTTTGATGACCACTTGTATACCTAATCCTGAATTGTACCGCATATCTTTAAAATAAAAAATGAAAATCTCTACATGCCTTTTAAACAGATCTCAGGAAAAACCACTGTCTTAACTTAGAGTGAGCAAGCCCCAAGATCTCAGCAACTGCCTGTGGTTGCTCCAGGTAGGGTAGGGGCAAGTAGAGGCCCCAGTGGAGACCAAGATTGGCTTGACCATGTGTTTCCAGGCCGGTTACAGATTTGCCTTAAGAGGAGTCCCAGAATAATCCCTTCAGCTGATACCACCAAGGCTTGACTCTCCTGTATAAAAATGATACCAGTTACAGTTGTTGTAAGTGAACCTTTTATTGGCTATGTTAATTAAAGGCTACATAAGGATTCCATGTAGTATTATATTTGTATCACTCTGTTTCGTAAGTTTGATTACATATTACATAACAAACATGTGTCCACATCAGCTTATTGTGCTTGGTTCCCCTCTTGGACATCCTGCTGGGGACAGAAAGCTGGTATAGCTTGTCATTGTATTCCTGCTTCCTTAGGCAGGCAAAACACTGCCATCATTAAATGCTTACTTATCAAAGTGAATTTCAGGTTGCTGCTTGACACATTCAAGTTTATAGAAACCATGCTTGTTTATTATATTCTTCATTATTATAGATGGATGAGTGATTACATACACATTGGTCAAACATGGATAACTTATTTAAAAAGAAATTACTCATGTTTGGGCTTATATAGAGGAAGCACAAAGATTTTTAAGCTGTATTTCAATTCTGTAGTTAAGTTTGAAGGATGTAATCTTTTCATTTGTTTTTCTCAATTATTAAGTGTTTTGTCAGTCTTTATAACATAGATATTTTACATATCACTGATGTCGTTTAACAGTCAAGCATTTCAATGTAAGTTGTCACTGTATTTAAAATCAATAGGGAAGGCTCTGGTTGGCCCAGGAATGTGGCTGTGTCCCTGCAGCCCAGCCTGTTGGTTTGCCACATAAATTACCTAGTTGTAGCCGGGCTCGGTGGCTCAGCCTGTAATCCCGTGCTTTGGGAGGCTGAGGTGAGTGGATTGCCTGAGCCCACGGGTTCGAGACCCGCCTGGGCAACTTAGCGAGACCTCATCTCTACAATAAATCAAAAAATCAGCCGGGCATGGTAGCACGTGCCTGTAGTTTCAGCTCCTCGGAAGGCTGAGGCGGAAGGATCGCCGGAGCCCAGCAGGTCGAGGCTGCCGGGAGCAGCCACTGCACTCCAGTCTGGGCGACAGAGTGAGACTCCAACTCAAAAAAAAAAAAAAAAAAAAAAAAAAGAATAGGAAAGTGAAACCCAGAAAAATGACTTTACTTTAGAGTCTATAGGCCTTAGAGTATACAGTCCAGCAGCTACAGAAGCAAGCCCTGAATGTAGGTTTTATTCTTTTAAGTGGAAAAGTCTTTCTTGATAGCGTGCTGTCTCTGTCGCTACTACTGTTCACTAGTTATAGTTTTTTTTTTTTTTCAGAAGAAATAGAATTAGTTTCTGTGCTCAACTTTTCTAGTGAATTAAACATAGAAAATTAAAAATAATAGAAACTTAAAACTATGCTTACTGTATTAGTAATTACTCAGGGACATTTAGTAGGTAATAGAATAGTACAGAAATGCAAATCTCATAGTCTAAAATTTTAATGTAATGTTTTGATGAAGGTTTTATCATTTGCTTGATTTCAAGCATTAAAAGTTAAATAAAAATATAAACACATGAATGTGGGCACTTTTTGTTTTCTTTCCCAGACAGATATTGATTATGTACGTGGTGTCGTAGCCAACCTGGAGAAAGAGTAAGTCCTTCTTCATTCTATACCTGAAAATATTTTGGTCATTATTATCTCTTGGCTTTTGGTTAAAAAAAAAAAAGTCTTCCTTGATAGTTCATTTCTCTGTGAAGTTCATTGTTTATTAGACCACCTATCTTTGGTCTTTCACATTGTCTTAAAATATATATATATATAGCTATGTGATTAGATACATTGATGTGTTTCACTATAGAAAATACTTGAGTATCATATGTACATAACACTATCATATAACTACAGTCTTTAATCTTGAAGTCAGAGAATATAGAGAGTCATATGAGATTGTCTAAATCTTTCACACTTTTTCCGCTCTCATGGCAGATATTTGTGTAACAATTTCGGGCCTTAGTGTAAACTACATCTTAATCTGTTCTATTCTGCAAAGATTGAGTACTGGTTTACCACGAGCAAGGCACATAGCAGGCAACAAATGGAAAGCTTAGTACATTTCAAGTATTATTGCTTTTTACAGTATTGCCTTAGTAGTTATAATGGTAATATTATAAGAATTAGTCTTGAATGTAGGTTTCTTCATTGAATTGTATCTGTTTTTGCCCCGAAAGACATACCTTCTAACTAAAGAAAAGACAAAAGAGAAGCAACAATTATTTGCTAGCTTTGGATTTAAAATAATGTGGCTCTGTCTTTGTCTATCAAAATGTTAAAACTGGAGATTAAAGAAATATTATGCATAGTTCAGGACTGAATTTTCATTTGTTTGGTTTTCTTCAAGTGCTGAATTCCTTAGAAGTTTTTATGGACACACATGTTGGTATAGACTCCTTAGATAAAGGAATAGAAAAATAATTATCAGTTCCCCTTCCCAAAGACCACATGGCTAGGTCTGTGAGGCTTATGCAGTGATTCTATTTATGGACTTCTTCCTCAATGTGTAGAAAACCAAGCTCAGAAAAAAAGTACAGTTAATCACTAAGAACATTTTTGCAAAGGCAGGTAGTTGCACAAGCATTTTGTGGAGATTTGCAAAAAATGAAATAAGAATGCAGATGTGAAAGAAATCACATTTACAGACTAATTAAAAAATGATTTCTCAACCTCAGCACTCTTGACATTTGGGGTCAGATAATTCTTCGTTGTGGAGGCTGTTTTGTATGTTGTAGGATGTTTAGTGGGATCCCCGGTGTCACCCACTAGATGTCAGCAGTACTGACCACAGTGGTGACAAACAAAATGTCTCCAGACGTTGCTAATGTCCTTGGGAGTGACAAAATCACTCCCAGTTGAGAAACACTTGTTTAGAGTGACATGTAATTTATAACTCATAATGAAAGATTCCTGAAAATGTAAGAAATTTTTTTTTTACATAAGTATACATCTTTAGATATACACACACATTCGTTTATTTTCTTTCAATTTCCTGTTTTCTATAAGATCTTGGTTTCTTTTTAAATTTTGATACTTTTTAAGAATGTGATACTTGGAGTTGGCTTAGGATTTCTATGCTCCTATAAGGACAGTGTCATTTTACAGTGTTTTTAAAAGCGTTACTTAAAAAACAAACAAAACTTGGGCTATTGGAAAAACCTGTGTTTTCTGTTAAATAAAATTGGTGATGAGCTGCCTCATTTAACACCTTGTGACCATAACATTACATCTTGCCACAAATGATTACTGATGTGTTTTATGTAAAGCATGGTAAATTGAGCATTAAAATATATAAATCCCACATAACTTAAATAACTCAGTTAACCTTTCTTATAATAGATTTGCTAAAGAAATCACTTCTGGTCTAGTGGAAGTAATATCACCCCCTGAAAGCTATTATCCTGACCTGACAAACCTAAAGGAGACATTTGGAGACTCTAAAGAAAGAGTAAGGTGAGCCGTGAGTCGTTTAAAATTCTCTGCCCGCATAAATATAATATCTAATAAATGTAGTTCTTGTTTATCGAAGCTTACAAAATGTTAGAGTTGAATTTGGCAAAATATTCTAGGTGGTCTCATTTAGTCCAGAACAACTTATAAGATGTTCTGAAGAAGTTTTCTTAGAATGCATAAAAGCTTATACTATGGGCCTTTATTTTATCATATTTTTTAAAAACTGGCTTTTAGAGCCACTCTCTTGTTTAACCTTCATCACTTTGTTTCTGTAGGCTACCAGGAAGTCACTGAAAAGCCTTAATGTTGTAAATTTTAGTATCATTTTTTTTTAGCATTCAGTACATATTTATTTTTATCTGCATGCAAAACAGTCCTAGGCATCAGAGTAGTTCCCCCAAGTGTAATTTTTGAAGCACTGGTTTGATGAGATGTTAAGATGCTACTGAAAAAAGGGCCTGTGGTCAAGGAAGTTTAGAAAATGCTGGATTAAGAACATTTTTTTTTCTTCAGTAAATGTCTTCACTGCTGGATGTTTTAGTGCCTCTACTATACTAATATGTTTCTAGAAGGATAATAGGTATACAATTGTTTCCCAAACGTACTTGACATTAGACTTCTTTTCCCCTGAGAACATCTTGTGTTCTTGGGAATACATTTTGATAAAGACTTCATTAGAGGAAAGTGAATTTTCTTTTAATCTCTATCCAACGTGTGTGTGTGTCACACACATACAGGTAATGTGTTATATGGACACTTGAGGTCTATATGTCTAATCTTATTTTACTAAATTTCATTCTGATTTCTTACTTAGTTTTTGAAAATGTTTATTTCAGATGGAGAACAAAGCAAAACCTAGATTACTGCTTTCTGATGATGTATGCTCAGGAAAAGGGTACATATTACATTCAGGTAAGTGTGGTTTTTCCTTTCATGTTTTTCACACTTGTAAAGAAAAGTATTATCAAGGGCATATTTTCATTAAAACAGGAAGTTCTGAAAGAAAGCATAAACCCTCTGAGATCTGTCAGATCATAACTGTATCTCACAGAGCTGTGGGGTCTCCATGGTAACTGAGAATGTGGGCTCTGAGGTTTCTTCTCCAGTGAACGCAGATACCCGCCCTCCACCTAGCAGGATGATACGTGCAGCAACTTAATCTCCTTCCTGCTTCCTTTCTCCCATTCCTCTATCTTCTCTCTCCTCCTCACTCTTTCTACTGTTAATAAAAAACAACAAGATTTAATTATTTGGTAAAATTTTAAAGAGGGCTGTTCTTATAATTTTTTTAGTGGTCTTACAGTAGAATAATTTTTTTGTGGACCCCTAGACAGTTACATTTATGTTGGACATAATAAAATGGACATCGAAGTCCAACAGTCCACTTTTCAGCAGCACAGCCATAATGCTCTAGAAGTAGACTAATCCTGTGATGATAGGGGTTTTAAGTTACCAGGTAGGCAACAGCTTATAGGATTCTAGGAAGCTCTTATTTCTTCCAAATCTCATTCTTCTTGATGACTTAGGCTTACATTCCACCTCTGGGATTTCATTTCTTTAACCAAAGAGTGTCTTTATCCCTTGTTCAAAATGCAGATACCTTTGAGAAGCATAGCACGCTAAGCCGTCAGTTATTAGTTTTTAGTATAAAAGGTTTATTAGATCCTTTTCTGAGAGGTTATTTTGATGAGGTTGGCAAGAAGAGACTCTTGATACCTGAATCAGAAAAGAAATGGTTGGACAGCCTATGGGGAGGAGGGGAGTTGGAGAGAGGGAAAAAAGAAGGAAAAAGCATGGCCTCACAGGGGAAGGCAGTCTTTCTTCACTCCCTTGACATGTGACCTTCAGCCAACTATGTTTAAATGTGCGTGAACTCTTCCTTGGCTCATAGGATAGGAAATGCAAATGATGAATATAGTCAGAATATGACATGTGTATAAGTATATAAGAGTTTTGCATGTAAAAATATATCATAGATTTTGGTAGTGGATTTCTTTTAACCACCTTAGAGGAGAAGTCTTGTTTTTAATTTTAAAATAATAAGGAAAGTATTTTATCTTAATATAATGCAAATGATATTATTGTTGAGCCTGGCTTGTTCTAGGGCCAACATATAAATATGTGCATTATAGTTAAGAACTTCATATAAAGACTTTTAAAGTGTTGTTGCGTTGCTTTTAAAATGTGTTTTAAATTTCTCTCTGTGGAGAGTATTAACGGAAACTTAAAAGCTTTTTTGTTTTACGATGAGTAAATGTTTAGGAAGTTAAGGATAGGATGGGGATAAAGAGGGTGGTAAGGTAAACTTTCCCTAAGCAGGGTCAGTATATAAGATATTATAAGAATGGCAGTAGCTATGAACTTATATGGGGGGGGAACCCCCCCAAAAAAAACCAGAATTATTTTTTGGAGGGTGGGCCCCTTGTAGCACATGCTTCTCCCGCTAGGTAAGTATTCTAGCAATCCATTGGCATCAGTGTACCAGCTAGTGTTGTTGTGAGAGGCTGTGTTCAGCTTCAGTGGCTTTTTTTGGAGATTCTTTTAATATATTTGCCTATTTCATGATGGGTGATTTATGAGCACACCTGCCCAAATCACGCTGAGTGTTCCTCAGTTTTGTTTTGTTTTGTTTTGTTTTTGAGTTGGAGTCTCACTTTGTCGTCCAGGCTGGAGTGCAGTGGCACACTCCCGGCCACCACAGCCTCGACCCGCTGGACTCAGGTGATCCCTCCGCCTCAGTCTTCCAAGTAGCTGGAACTACAGGCATGCGCTACCATGCCCGGCTAATTTTTGATTTATTGTAGAGATGAGGTCTCGCCAAATTGCCCAGGTAGGTCTCCAACCCTCGGGCTCAGGCAATCCACTCACCTCGGCCCCCCAAAGTGCTGGGATTATGGGCTTGAGCCTCTGTGCCCGGCCTGTTCTTCAGATTTTAACCAAAAATGTCATGACCCCCATGTCCCGACCTCTCTATTCACCTAATCTTACCTTGAGTAATTTTTTTGCTGTTTCCCTGGATGAAAAAATCCTCAAAGGGAAACATGTTGCCCATGTAGAAGAGGTGAAACAAAAATCAGCAAAAGCTCTAAGGCATCAAAATTGATGAGTTCAAAAACTGTTTTGAGCAGTGGAAAAGCATCGCAATAAATGTATTCCATCAAACGGAGAGTCCTTTGAAAGTGACTGACGTTTAAACATGTAAAAATAAATACACAGTTTTTAATAAATTCAAGTTTTGAGGGGATCCCTCCCCTTCGTACTTAGTGTATATTTACTATGTGCAGGCGTTATTCTTTAAAATTTATACTTTATACTTATGCAAAAAAAAATCTGATTGAAAAATGTACTTGAATAGATATTTCTCCAAAGATATACAAACTGCCGACAAACACATGAGGTGATACTTAACATTCACTAATCATAAGAGAAATGTAAATCAAAACCACAATGAGATATCACCTCATGCCCCATTAGGAAGGCTACTATTAAAAGATCATAAAATAACAAGTTTTGGCAAGGACACAGAGAAACTGAAACCTTTCACCCTGGGCAACATAGCAAGACCACATCTGTACAAAAAATTAAAAAATTAGCCAGGTGTGGTAGCATGCACTTGAAGTCCCAGCTACTCAGAAGGCTGAGGCGGGTGGATTGTTGGAACCCAGGAGTTTGAGGCTGGGGTGAGTCATGATCGTGCCACTACAAACTCCAATATCTTTTAGTAGTGTTTTGTGATTTTCATTGTAAAAGTCTTTCATCTCCTTGGTAAGGTTTATTCCTAAGTATTTTATCTTTTTTGGTGCCATGTTTCTTAATTTCACTTTTGGATTGGTCGTTGTTAGTTCATAAAAATACAACTGATTTGTGTGTGTTGTTTTTATATCCTGAAACTTTGCTTAAGTAGTTTATTAGTTTTAGTAGTTTTTTTTTTGTTTTTTTTGGTGTGTGGATTCTTTAGGGGTAGGTTTTTCTATATATAAGACCATTTCATTTGTGAATAATTATAATTCTACTTATTTTCCAGTTTAGATGCCTTTTATTTCTTTTCTTGTTTAATTGCTATAGCTAGGGTTTCTAGTTCTGTGTTGACTAATAGTGGTGAGAGTGTGCATCTTGCCTTGCCTTGTTCCTTTTGTGTGTGTGTGTGTGTGTGTGTGTGTGTGTGTGTGTGTGTGTGTGAGAGAGAGAGAGAGAAAGCAGGATTTATTAAGAGGACAGAAAAGCTTCCATAGCAGGAGGGGACCCAAGGAGGTTGCCCACCTTGTTCCTAATCTTAGAAAGTTTTTAGTCATTTGCTGTTGACTGTGATGTTAGCTGTCAGCTTTTCATACATGACTTTTATTATATTGAAGTAGTTTCCTTCTGTTCCTACTTTGTGTACTGTTTTCTTCTTTAATCAAGAAAGTATGTTGAATTTTGTCAAATGCTATTTCTATATCATTTGAGAGATGATCTTCCCAGTTTGTTCATGTGGTACATTACATTGATTGATTTCATATGTTGAGTCGTCCTTGCATTGCAGATATAACTCTCACTTGGTCATGTGGTATATAATTATTTTAATGTGCAATTTAATCCATCTCCTAGTAGTCTGTTGAGAATTTTTTGCATCAGTATTCATCAAGGATCTTGATCTGTAGTTTTCCTGTTGTGTCTTTGTCTAGTTTTGGTATCAGAGTAATGCTGGCCTCAAAAAATGAGTTTGAAAGTGTGGCCTCTGCTTCAGTGATTTGGAAGTGTTTGAGGAGGACTGGTGTTAATTCTTCTTTACACGTTCAACACAATTCTCCAGTGAGAGTCTTTGGTCCTAGGATTTTCTTTGCTGTGAGGTTTTTGATTATTGCTTCAATGTCTTTATTCTTTAAATTGTTTATTTCTTCTCTCTTTGTTTCTTAGCTAGTCTAGCTAAAATTTTTCAATCTTGTTGATCCTTTTTAAAGAAAAACTCTTGGTTTCTTTTACTTTTTTCCCCCAGCTATTCTTCTATTTACTTATCTGTTTTAGTCTTTATTTTTTCCTTCCGTCTGCTAATTTGGGATTTAGTTAGTTTAGTTTTTTTGTTTTTGTTTTGTTTTTTGAGTTGGAGTGTTACTCTGTCACCCAGACTGGAGTGCAATGGCTGCTCCCGGCCACTGCAGCCTCGACCTGCTGAGCTCTGGCGATCCTTCCACCTCAGCCTTCCAAGTAGCTGAAACTACAGGCACGCGCTACCACGCCCAGCTAATTTTTTGATTTATTGTAGAGATGAGGTCTTGCCAAGTTGCCCAGGTGGGTCTCAAACCCACAGCCTCAGGCAATCCACTCACCTCAGCCTCCCAAAGTGCAGGACTACAGGCTGAGCCACTGAGCCCGGCTTAGCTAGTTTAGTTTAGGTTTTTTTCCCCAGTTTCCTTGAGGTGTTAAATTGTTGATTTAAGATCTTTCTTCTTTTTTTAGCATAAATGTTTACTGCCATAAACTTCCCTCTTTGTATAGCTTTTGTTGCATATCATACATTTTGGTTTGTTGTGTTTTTGTTTTTAATTTGTCTCCAGGGTTTTTCTAAATTCCCTTGTGGTTTCCTCTTTAACCCATTGGTTGTTAAGGGTATATTGTTTAATTTCCACAAATTTGTGTGTTTTTCCTCTGCTATTGACTTCTAGTTTCTTTCTGTTGTGGTCAGAGAAGATACGCTGTATGGCTTGTCTTCTTAAATTTGTGAAGACTTGTTTTGGGGACTAACGTGCGGTGTGTCTTGAAGAATGTTCCATGTGTCTGTGAGAAAAATGTATATTCTGTTGTTGTTGGTTACAGTGCTCTTTCTATGTCTGTTGGGTCCGTTTGATCTATAATGTTGTTTAAGTCCTCAGTTTCCTTATTGATCTTCTGCCCGATTGTTCTATCCATAACTGAAAGTGGGTTACCGAAGTCACCTACTGTAATTGTGTCTCCATTCAGTCCTGTCAATGTCGACTACGTATATTCTAGAACTCTAACGTTAGGTACATATTTATGTATAATTGCTATGTCTTCTTCAAGAATGGACTCCTTTATTATTAGATAATATCCTTCTTTGTCTCTCATGACAATTTTTGTCTTAAGGCCTATTTTGTCCAAGTATGGGCACTCTTGTCCTTCTTCAGTTTGCATGGATAATCTTTTTTCATTCTTTAACTTTTAGCCTATGTGTGTCCTTTGATTTAAAGTGAGTTTCTTATAGACAGCATATGGATGGATCTCATTTTTAAAAGTCCATTTGACCAATCTGTATCTTGTCATGGAGATGCTTAACTCATTTACATGTTAAGGGATTGCTGATGTAGAAGGATTGACTGTTGCCATTTTGTTCACTGGTTTTTGTCTTCTCCCTTGCTGCCATTTGTTTTTTTTTTTTTTTTTTTTTTTGAGTTGGAGTCTCACTCTGTCGCCCAGACTGGAGTGCAGTGGCCGCTGCCGGCAGCCTCGACCCGCTTCAGCCTCCTGAGTAGCTGGAATTACAGGCATGTGCTACCACGCCCGGCTGATTTTTTGATTTATTGTAGAGATGAGGTCTCACCAAGTTGCCCAGGCGGGTCTCAAACCCGCGGGCTCAGGCAATCCACTCACCTCAGCCTCCCAAGGCGCGGGATTATAGGCTGAGCCACCGAGCCCGGCTTGTATTTTTTTTTATGGTGGCATATTCTTATTCCTTTTCATTTCTCTTTGCGTATATTCAATAGATAGTTGTTCTGTAGTGACCGTTGCAATTACATAAAGCATCTTAAAATTATAACAAGCTATTTAAAACTGATGACTCCAATTGCATATAAAATCTCTACTCTCTTACCTCTCTGCCTCCCCCCCACATAATGTTATTAATGACACCAATTTCCTGTTTATATTGCACATACGTTAATATAGGTTTATACTTACTTTTTAGGTTTTTGTTTTTTTTAAGTTCTATACCAGATTTAAAAGTGATTTATGTACCTGCATTTTCTTAATACAGGATTGTATCTTTATCTGTACATATATTATCTAACTCTTACCAGGGAGTTTTCTATTTTTGTGTGGTGTTTTATTGTTACTTATTGTCCTTTTACTTCAACAGGGCAATAGAACAGATCTCGTGGTGATGAACTCACTCAGCTTTGATGTATCCGGGACAGTTTTAATTTCTCCTTTACTTTTGAATGACCGTTTTGTCAGGTGTAATATTCTTGGTTGGCAAGTTTTCATTTTGTTTTGCTTTGTGTCACCACTTTGACTATATCATTCCACCCCCTTCTAGCCTACACAGTTTCTGCTGAGAAGTCTGCTGATACTCTAATAGGAGCCCCTTCGTATGTGATGGGTCGCTTTTCTCTTGCTGCTTTCAGGTTTCTTTCTTTGTCTGTGACTTTTGACAGCTTGATGATGATGTTTCTTGGTGTAAGTCTTTTTTAGATTTATTGTAGTTGGAGTTCTTTGAGCTTTGTTTTTCCTTCTAGAACTCTCATAATGCATATTTTCTTCCACTTAATGGTGTCCATACATCCCTTAGGCTGTCTTCATCTCTCTCTCCTCTCTCCCTCCCTTCCCACCCCCACCTCCTGTGCCTTGGTAATTTTGAAAGTTATAGGCTGGGCTTGGTGGCCCAGCCTGTTATCCCAGCACTTTGGGAGGCTGAGGCAAGTGGATTGCCTGAGCCCATGGGTTCAAAACCAGCCCGGGCAACTTGGCGAGACCTCGACTCTACAGTAAATCAAAAATTAGCCGGGTGTGGTAGTGCATGCCTGTAGTTCCGGACACTTGGAAGGCTGAGGCAGAAGGATTGCTGGAGCCCAGCAGGTCGACACTGGGTGGCCATCTGTATGCCACTGCACTCCAGCCTGAGCGACAGAGTGAAACTCCAACTCAAAAAAAAAAAAAAAGTTATGACTTTAATTTCACTGATTCTTTCTTTTGCCTTGTTAGTTCTGCTGTTTAGTCCTTCTAGTTGAACTTTCAATTCAGGTTTTGTGTTCTTCAGTTGAAGAATTCCTGCATGGCTCTTTATAGTATCTATCTATCTGTTGATATTCTCATTTTGTTCATGCATCATATTCCTCATTTCGTTTAGCTGTCTGTATGAGCTTGCTCTTTTAATTCATTGAGCATCCTTATGGCAATTATTTTGAAATCCTTGTTGAACAATTCATGTGTTTGTGTTTCTTTGAGGTAGATTTCTGGAGATTTATTTGGTTCCTTTGGATATGCCATATTTTTCTTTGTATATCTTGATTTTTGGCATTTGAAAAATCAGCTTCCTCTCCCAGTCCTTGCAGTCTGATTTTCTACTGGAAGTACTTTCCCAAGCCTAGCTGGAAATCCTAAAGCCCTTTGAGTCTTTTATGGGTCTTTGGCATCTCTAGTCTTGTGGGGTGTCATTTCCTAATTGTGGTCTGCTGGTTTCTACTCAGGAGCTCTCTCTGGTGTCTGTCTGCAATGCCGCAACCTTGCTGGTGTTGTAGTACTGGAGCTCCACCTAGGGTATGTTTTTGGTATTGCATCCTCTGGTGCAGGTTGATAGCCTTTGTTTTTGGCCAACCTGGTGCCCTATTCTTCTTCCTGCTTTGGTTTAGGCAAGACAGAAACCAGTCCTTCAGGCGGTACCCCAGTAGGTCAAAAACATTGAGTATTCTACACGGGAGAAGTTGGTAGTTGAGTATTTCCTCCCAATCAGGCTGTACACAGCCCGAGGGAAGGAACTGTGGCTATTGAATGCTCTGATTTTAAATCCATGTCTCTGTGGGGGAGGAGGGTCGGATCGGGGGTTTCTTATTTCCATCTTGCTGATGTTTTTCTAAATCAACCCTCTTTTACAATAAGGACCATACCGTATCGACTGTCTGATAACCTGTTTTGTTGTCACTTAACAAATTGTAGATTACATGCCAGTAAATTTAGATCGATATGATTTAATTCTTAAAGTGCCATTATTCAGATATCGTAATCACCTTATTTTTGGTCATTTAGATTGTTCCTAATTTTCTAGCTGTTTCAAAGAGAAACTCCTTGAACATTAAAGGGATCACATTTGCCCCCCCAAAAAATGCCTCAGCAAAGAGGGTGTTGCTTTATAGTCTATAAAATCTCATTGTGTGTGATTCTCTCAGTGTGTTCATTATGACCTACAAAGTATTAGTGGGGAAAACATATTAGCCTAAAATTTCTCAGTTTGATGCTGGTTTTCAGCGTTTATAAAGGATAGATTTCATCTGGTAAGTTTTGGTGAAAACTAGGATAAGGGGCGAGGAAGCAAAGGAATTTCTCCCAGATGTCTTGATGACCCCTTAGGGATGTGACTTCACGATTGTGAGTGTTAGAGGTGTATCATATCGAGGCTTTAAAAAGTGCTTTTAAAAGGCCATAGAGCCAAGGATTGCTTTGTGGTCATCACAGACATACACCTCAAGGAAAGAGGAAAATGCTGACTGCCTGGTGTAACTCCTGTGGCTTGGAATGAAGTTTCTGCTGACGGCATCATAGGCAGTTTCATAAAGTGTTTTATCACAAATGACTTGGAGTTGAAGACAGTGCCTTCTGGAAAACCGTTGGATGATACGTGCACTTCACAGGTGCTGCTGTGTTTTCCCTGCTGTAGCCCGTAATGAAGCACATTGTGTCAGGCGGTCCCACCTTCAGCGATGCTGAGGTTAATCACAGGTCTCAATGTTCCAGCCTCCCTCTCCATTATAAAGCTCCCCAGCCAGTCCACTTGTTGTCTCAGCATCCATTGATTATTTTTTCCTAGATCAATTATTTCATTAGAGGTTTCCAAGTGGTGCATCTCTAATTCAGTAATTTCTGACACTTTTATAAGCTGAATTCTTCTGTAAAGAATTTTCCCTCCTTAACCTGTTAGGTTACCCTGAAAAATAGTTCACAAAGACAAGGCAGAATAAATGCGTGATTCTTTCTCTGTTTAGTTTTTAAAGGTGTTGCCCTAGCAATCTTCAGTGGTAGCCATTTTAAAAGTATCATTATGAACTTATGAATGTTTAAAATACATTTTATTTGCCTCAATCCATCGTGTCATTATTCTTATTGGTCCATCAATAGGAAACTCTTGGCTTTTGTATCCTCTCTGTATAAGTCTAGTAATCTTTTATCACTTTTTTGTTCACTGGCAAATCTTGCAAATTTCTTATCCCGGATGTAGAATCAAACATTTCTCTGTGAACCCCCATTCCTCATAGAGGTGTATAATATGAACACAATCTGGACACTTGAGATGCTCACACCTATTGAGTTGTCTTTGCTTCTAGGACTTTCAGCAAGGAAAATAGTATTTTGATATTTCAGTTCAAATTGGAATAAGATATATGATTATAGGGTTATAGATTATGGGGTTTTTTGTTTTGTTTTGTGTTAGTAGGAATCTCACTCTGTTGCCCAGGCTGGAGTGCAGTGGCATGCTCACAGCCACTGCAGCCTCGACCTGCTGGGCTCAGGTGATCCTTCCATCTCAGTCTCTCAAGTAGCTGGAACTACAGGCATGCACCACCACACCAGCTAATTTTTTGATTTATTGTAGAGATGAGGCCTGGCCAAGTCGCCCAGGCTGGTCTCAAAACCCTGGGCTCCAGCAATGCTCTTGCCTCTGCCTCCCATAGTACTGGAATTATAGGTGCAAGCCACTTTTTGAATTAATAAATGTATTTATTTTCTGTTAGATTAAAAGTATGGGTTTTTAATAACATTATCCTAATAAATTTACTCTATGGTATAGCTAAAATAGTCTCAAAATATTGGTAACATTATCACTACTAACAATAAGACTACTTAATGCAGTTTAAACGACAGAGGACCCCCAAACCCCCAGAATTTATTCATAAAAAATTGTGTATTTATTCTTACATGTTTAAACTTCAGTCACTTTTAAAGTACTCTGTTTGATGCAATACACCACTCAAGATGCTTTTTCTACTGCTCAAAACTTTTTTTTTTTTTTTTTTTTGCGTTGGAGTCTCACTCCGTCGCCCAGCCTGGAGTGCAGCGGCCGCTCCCGGCCACCGCGGCCTCGACCCGCTGGGCTCCGGCCATCCTCCCGCCTCAGCCTTCCGAGTAGCCGGAACTACAGGCACGCGCTACCACGCCCGGCTGATTTTTTTGATTTATTTGTAGAGATGAGGTCTCGCCCAGTTGCCCAGGCGGGTCGCGATCAAAACTATTTTTTAACTCATCGGTTTGGATGCCTTTTAGTGCTTCTGCTGTTTTTTGCTGCACCTCTTTCACATGGGCAAAACTTTTCCCCTTTGAGGACTTTTTTCACTGGGCCGCTCAAGTGAAGATCCGTTGAATAGGGAGGTGGGGCACCCGGGTCATGCTGCTTTTGGTCAAAAATTGCTGAACACTCAGCGCAGTGCAGGCAGGGGCTCTTGTAAGTCACCCATCATGAAATGGGCAAAAGCACTGACAGAATCTCAAAAAAAAAAAAAAAATTTCACTGAAGCCAAATGCAGCCTCTCACGACAACACTAGTTGGCACACTAACGTCCGTGGGTTCCTAGAACTCTTAACTAGTGGGGGAAGCCAGCACTACAAGGGGTCCGCTTTCCAAAACATGGTTTTGCTTTTTTTTGGCGGGGGTCTCGCCTCATCTATTCTATATGGATACACAGTCAAAACACTGTATTTGAAAGTCATTTGAGGGCCAGGTGTGGTGGCTCACGCCTATAATTCTAGCACTTTGGGAGGCTGAAGCAGGAGGATTGCTTGAGCCCAGGAATTCAAGACAGTCTGAGTAACATAGCAAGACCTCATTTCTATCCAGGAAAAAAAAAAATCAAAAAATTAGCCAGACGTGGTGATGTGTACCTGTAGTCCCAGCTACTCAGGAGGGAGGCAGAGGCAGAAGGATCACCTGAGCCCAGGGGATTGCAGCTGTGGTGAACTGGAAGTGTGCCCAGGCAACAGAGTGAGACCCCAGCTCAAAAACAAAACAGAACAAAACAAAAAGATAGAAAATCTCTTGAAGTAATTCCTTATCCTGCATGATTATACTGCCAACCTGACATGAAACTAAGTTCATTTGCTTTGGTTTATATTCAGTTTTTAGGGTATTTTCCCCCCCCTTTTTGGCTATGTGAAACATAACATTCCAAAATTAAAACTTAAATGCAACAGGACACATTTGTAGAAGTGTCTCACTTTTATCCCTTTCTCTTCACCCTGCTTCCTCCCTCCCATGTTGGCCCCATCATTATCATTTGGCTTCTCCTGGTACTTTTTAAAAATTTAAATATACGAGGGGGGAGCCCCTAAAAACTGGAATTGTTTTTTTGGAGGTTGGGCCCTTTGTAGTACAGGCTTCCTCTGCTAGGTAAGTCTTCTAGGAACCCGTCAGCATCAGTGTACCATCGAGCATTGTTGTGAGAGGCTGCATTTGGCTTCAGTGAATTTCTTTTTTTGAGATTCTTTTAACACATTTTCCCATTTCGTGCTGGGTGGTTTACATAAACAACCTGCTCACACCACGCTGAGTGTTCAGTGGTTTTTGACCTAAAATGGCATGACTCCCATGTCCCCCACCCTTATTCAACCTATCTTGCCCTGAGCGACTCTTTCTTGTTTCTCAGGATGAAAAAAGTCCTTAAAAGGAAAGGTTTTGCCAGTGTGGAGGAAGTGAAACAAAAATGGCAGAAGTCTTTAAAAGACATCAAAATTGATGAGTTCAAAAACTATTTTGAGCAGTGGAAAAGGCATCTCGACAGATAGATGTATTGCATCAAATGGAGAGTACTTTGAGGGTGACTGAAGCTTAAATGTGTAAGGATAAATGCACATTTTTTTCTGGGCCAAATTAAGTTTATTAGTATTGTTTTGTTTATCTTTTTATTCTATTATAGAGATGTGGGGTACAAGTCAGAATTAGCTACACAAGTAGGCTTCATGCAGGGGAAGTTTGAGTCTCAGCCGGTCCTCACTTCTCCTAGTTTGGGGCCAGGTACACTTTGTGTTGTTGTGTATTTCCTCTCCCTGTCCCCTCCACCAGCAGTATCCAGTGACTGCTGGTTCTTTCCTTGTGCTAATATGACTAATGTTCAGGTCCTACATATGAATGAGAACATGTGGTGTTCAGTTCTTTGTTTCTGTGATGGGTCACTTAGTATGATGGTCTCCAACTCCATCCAGTTTGTTGCAAAGTCCATGATTTTGTCCTTCTTTATGGCTGTGTAATACGCCATCATGTATATGTGCCACATTTTCTTTATCCAGTCCACTTTCGATGGGCAGTAGGGTTGGTTCCATGTTTTTGCTGTTGTGGATGGTGCAGCTGTGAACATGTGTGTGCAGGTCTTTTTTGTAGAATGACTTATGTTTCTCCAGATATTCAATTCTACTTTTTGGGGGTCCCCTTTATATGTGTAACATTCCCCCTCTTTCTGATACTACATTTGTATACTGTAGAAACAATATTTTTCATCTTGCTTTTAGCTTCCCTCTGTAAGCATTTTTTTTTTCCTGCTTATGTTCCTAAATTAGCCAACTAAAAAGAACATGTTTAAAGTTGCAGAATTGAAAAAACAATTCAGGCTGGACTCGTTGGCTTAGCCTGTCATCCCAGCACTTTGGGAGGCTGAGGCGAGTGGATTGCCTGAGCCCGCGGGTTCGAGACCAGCCCAGGCAACTTGGCGAGACCGCGTGTCTACAATAAAAAAAAAGAAAAACAATCCTACAGATTCTAAGAAACACTCAGGATAACATTTCATTTCCTGTGGTGCATAAAAACCCTCAGCATTATAAACTGGACATCTCATTAGCGATCACGAATGAGATCTGTGCTAGATTTTTCAGAGTGGCTCTTGCCATGACAAACACGGGTGTCAGAAAAGCACTCGTGTTCACCCAAAGCCTGTGCCCGAGTGTTCATAGCAGCTTTATTTGCCATAGTCAAACACTGGAAGCAACCCAAATGTCCTTCAACCGGTGACTGGTGAAACAAGTGGTGGTTCCTTTATGCCATGGAATACCAAACAAAAGACACAAACTATGGATGCACACAACAGTGTGGATCTCCACGGAGGGATGCTGAGCTAAAAAGCCAATCTCAGAAGGTTGCATACTGTGTGACTCACAGCCTTGGAGAGATGACAACACTGTGGGGATGAAGGACAGGTTGTTGGCTGCCAGAGGACAGGAAGGTGGGAAAGGGAGAGGTGTGGTTGTGGATGTAGAAGCCTAGCACGGCCCGTGCTGGGGGTCCTGTGATGGAGCTGTTGTGTGTCCTTACTGTGGTGGGTACACAAAGCTGGACATGGGATAAAATGGCCCAGAATGAGGTAACACGGGCACACACGCACACGGCTGAGTGCATGGAAAACTGGTGGCATTTGAATAAGTTTGGTGCATTGTATTGATGGTATAGTTCCATTGGAGGATGTTTTATTGAGGAAACTGTGTGAAGGGTATTTACAGTCTCGCTGTTATTTCTTACAACTCCCTGTGAATCTATAACTATCTTTTAAAAGTTTTTTAAAGGTAAAATTATTTGGTGAGATGTGAGAGTGGGAAACAAAGGATCTTTCCTGATTTATTACAAGTGAATTTAAGTATGTATGGTAACTGAAATTAGTGTATTAAGTTTGAAGTAGGCATGTAGAAATTGCCGGATAGTAGGAATCGTCTTCCTTTGGGCATATTCAGTAAACGTTTAGGCTTGGGTGTCGGTTTATCTTCACTCAGAAAGCAAAGTTACAGCATAGCTCTGTGATTTGTCTAATTATCCATCTAGCCTCCCGTGAAGCTCTGAGGTCATAAAACATGTCTTTCCTGTTCATCGATGTATCCCCAGGGTTTAATACAATGCCTGAAACATAATAGCAGCACAGTAAACAGTTGGTGAGTCAGTGGATAGCACATATTTGCAAGTACTGCTACTGTTTCTTCACAGACAGGAAGAAAAATGCTTGTAGTTCTTAAATATGTGGAAAATCAAATACTAAAACAAGCACTAGTTAGTAGGTCATAAGAAATAAGAAGGTGAAATTAAGAAAGGGAAAGTATGCTTAGGGTGTTATCATACTCATGTGACTTTAAAATGGGATGAGAGGAGATTCTGGCAAGGGGTCTGGGAGGAAGGAGACGTTGCGTGTGTCCAGCATCCTCCATCCCTTGCCCACCCCGTCGGGCAGGTCAGAACACCAGGCAGAGAGAGTGTGTGATGCTGGCAGGACTCAGGGCTTTACTGGCACTCTTGTGAACTGCCACCATGACTTAAGTATTGTGTAGGTATCGATTAAAATTTTAAAAGGGGGACTTTTAGGAATCTGTCCTACAGAAATGAAATAAGCTTATTTACCGCAGCATCATTTGTATTGACGGAGCCCAGGAAACTCCCTGAATGTCTGTTTGTGAGCAGGCCAGGGCTAAATCAGCTGTAGTACTGTTCTATGGAATACATTAGAACATGTCAGTTAAATGGAGTGGTTTAAGTGGGTATTTATTAACCTGGGAAGATACTCATGATATCTTAAAATTAAAATGCCAGTTTTGCAGTATTACCCCTTTTTATAAATATGAAAAGGGGGAATGGAAACCTGATATATGGGTCAGTATGTGTGGTGTGTGCCTACAGAAGGTGTCAAATGAATGAACACCTGACTTTTCACATTGATCGTCTCAAATAGCAGAGTAGAAGGCGGAGAAGACAGCTGCTGGTTTTTCTCTGGCAGTCTCTTTGACTAGGTACCTGTATTATGTAAACAAGCAAACCATTTTAAGGGGGCCTGAAAATTTCTTTTTCTTTGAAATGGAAAAAAGATAGTGTGAAGTCATCTGGACACTGAAAGGACAAAAAAGGCATAATCCGTTGTTATTTCCAGTGGTAAGGTTTTAATTGACTCTCTGGTGTATGTCTTCCATTTTATTTTCCTTATTTTTATTTTAATAACATCTATTTTTATATATCTTCATTGTTTTTGACCATTTTTTCTTGATGTTCATGATAAAGGTATGCTTGAGTTTTTCCGTAATAATGTCCTTCTATCTATAGTCTTTCCTTTTCTTTCTGATTTATTGATATAATTGCTCAATTTTCTCTAGCTTGAAGATGATATTATTGTCAAACAGAATTATTTTAATACCATAAAAAATTTTGCACTTCAACTTTCTTCTGAGGAATGGATGATTCTAGAGTTTTCCCAGCTGGGCTTCATTGGTAAGAAAAGTGTCACATTTATCTATTTTCCAAAAATAAACATGACTCTTAGAATCTGAAACCAATTGCATTTTTTGCCCTAAAGTTCCCTTTTTTCCTGTGGAAATGGATTGTCTTTGAGAGAACCTAACTTAGGTAAACCTCTCTGTATGAAATGATAAAGGTCATTTCAAGATAGCTTGTGACATTGCCTCTAGGGCTCTACATCATGCTCACCATGGTCCTGATGAGCAGGTCTGGTTTCCTCTCTGAAACTTCGAGTGTCTTTATTATCTCAGAATTGGGATTCTTTTTAAAGGAATGCCACAGAAAGGTTTTCTCATGTAAGTTTTCATGCATTGCATGAAATTCTTGTTCAGGGATTAATTTTTATTTGTTTACTTTATTAACTATTTGAGGGCATTCATTTTAAAACATTTTTTTCTGCTTATGTTCCTAAACTAAACTAGCCAACTAAAAAAATATGTTTAAAGTTGAAGAATTGAAAAACAATGTCACAGGTTTTAGAAAACACTCAAAACCAGACGAAGAAGGGACCAAAGTCAGGCCCAAACTTTACCTGTGCAATGACCATTTGTACACCTAATCCTGAATTGTACCCCACATCTTAAAATAAATAAATAAATAAAAATAAAAGACACTCAGAGGATAACATTTACTTCCTAAGAATTAGACACTGGACCTTGGACCTTGTTGATCATTTCACTCAAAACTTATTTGAAAAGTCAAAAAACATTTTTACTTGTGAGGACTTCAGTGACAATTAGGAGTCCTTGTTTTTTGCATTTATTGATTTATGTTTTTGTTTTTTTTTTACCTTAACCTCTCAATGTTTCTTTTTTTATGAGAAGAATCTTGTAAGACATGAGATAAAAATCTCTGACTTGCTTTTTGAATTCTTTGAGCCAGTAGGTGTGTAATAGATGTTATAATAATGTCAGCAGTTTGCTAATTCTGCTTACACCCGGGTGACAACTCAAGAGGATGTCTAGCTAAAGCAAGTGTGTTTGTTTTTGATAATGCAAGTGGGAAAATTACTCATGATGACTTTTAGTTGAAAGTACAAGCTTTAGTGTCTTTAGCATATAAGATTTCACTAGTTTAAGCTGTTTTAATGCTTGTTTTCTTTATCAGAGCTATTAACTGGAAATATCTCTTTAGGTAAAATGTTTCAAGCACCGGACCTCACTCTGATTGTAGAATTCATATTCATGTTTTATAAGGAGAAACCCATTGATTGGCTCTTGGACCATATTCTCTGGGTGAAAGTCTGCAACCCCGAAAAAGATGCAGTAAGTTTATTCTTCACCAGGGTGGAGGGGACTTCTTTTCTATATTCATGAAAGTGACTTTTAGGGAGTCAGATTTTGCAAATGAGCTGTTAAATAGGTAACTGAAAGCAAACTGTTACCGTTTTAAAGTTTCAAGGGCTTACCTTCTTTCTGAGCTTGATAGAAGGTTCTTTCTCTGTTAGAAGGACTTTTTAAGTGGCATTGTGAAAATTCTGTAAACCAGAGAACCCTGTTTCAGAACAGTGGCCTTTCTCTAGATTGCTGATAAATGTTTATGGTGTGTGTAGGCTCTGGTATTTTGTTAGCTATTAGCTATAGAGGTTAACCACGTCTGCCCTATGTGGGGTGCCAGTTCTGTTTTTCTTCATATTTCCTGTCAACTCTCTGCTTTCAAATACTTTGGGGGACAATATCAAACTGTAACATATCTGGAAATAGATAAACTAGAAATAACATTCTATGCCAAAGCAATAACAAGACAACGTACCTTTAAATGTTTTGTTTGCAAGAGACCAGTGTTCACCGTGATATGCTTGCCTTTGGGATGATGGTAGCAGGCAAGTGAGGAAATGACAGGTTTTGCTTTGATTATTCAGACAGCAAGTTATTGCCATAGAATTCTCATTGTAAAAAGTAATGAGTCCTGTTTTCCTTGTCTAGTTTGAGTTATACCTCTGGGGAGAAAAAATGCAACTTTTAATCTACTTGGTATAAGCATAAACAAATCAGAATGTACACTTTCTTAAAAATGAATGTCAATTTTGACAGGTAATCAGTACATATTTATTATAAGCACGTGTCATCATAGGGTTGAGTGACCATTCGTTGTAACAAATAAGCATTTAGTTTGACTTGTGACCTCATATTCCCTCGAATAGTTTGATCATTCTACCTGCCAGCTAGTTTTTGGGATTCTACCTTCTGATGTTTGTAAGCTATCATTGCATTCTGTTTTAAAAAAGTAAGACCAAAGAGCCCATACAATATAATCTTAGTACAAATCATGGAATGTAGTAAAATGGCAGAGTACCTACTTTCCAACAGTAGTTGAATCTATAAATGGATTCAAATAAATCATTTTAAAGACCTAAGTCCTTATATTTTCATAACGTAAAGGAATTTTTGTTGTAGGACACAAAAATGTTGATGTCATCTTTACCTCCTACAATATACTTGCATTCAAATTGTCCTGTGCAGTTTTATTTAACGTGTGACTGGGTTCTAAAATGAACCTGTGAGGTTAAACAAAACAAAACAAAACAAAAAACCTCTGAGAGTAAAAATTAAAATCACCAAAGCCCTCTAAATCACCCATACATTTCAGTACATGAGGCTGTGGACAATTTAAATGCCAGTCTAGTCCTTCACCCTCCCTTAGCTCATGTGTTTCTGTGGTCCCTAATTCTTCAGTTGCTTCCCCTAGAATGTCAAGGATGCTGACACCTTATCCTCAGCAGCAGTCTGGGAACCTTCCGCTCCTTCACACATTCTTCTAAAGGTTTATCAGCCTGTTTGGACTCTTGGGCCCAAGTGCTTCTGTTGCCTCTGGGTGAGGGCTGAATCTCAGGCACTTAGTTACCACCCCTTCCTCTTCCTCACTGTCCTCTGTCTACCCTCTCTCCCACCCTTTGCTCCTCCCTGTTATTCTCCCTCCCTTATTTCCTCTCCCTTTCTTTCCACTTGAGCATCTGTGTGAAAAAAGCGTACCATTTCACCTCTATTCCAGTGTTGGTTATAATGCCAAGGAAGTGAAACCTCTTTTCTAATACCCAGTAAATGATTAGAAGTTTTTCAGTCGGGCGGGGTGGTCAGCCTGTAATCACAGCACTTTGAGAGGCTGAGGTGAGAGGATTGCTTGAGCCCAGGGGTTCGACACCAGCCTGGGCAACTTGGTGAGACCTCGTCTTTACAGTAAAGCACAAAAACCAGCCGGGCGTGGTGGCACTTACCTGTAGTTCCAGCTATTTGGAAGGCTGAGGCGCAGAAGGATCGCCTGAGCCCAGCAGGTCAAGGCTGCAGTGGCTGTGAGCGTGCCACTGCCCTCCTACCAAGGTGACAAGAGTGAGACTCCAACTCTTAAAAAAAAAAAAGTCTTCCAAAGTGCACATTCCCTATAAATCCCTTTTTTTGATATCCTTGTGGTCTAAAACTCATAGAAGTCATTGCAAACGAAATTTTAAAAAATTTGTGAAAATAGCCATGGCGGTCTTGCAGCACTGAGTTAGCGCCTCCTGCAGGGCCACACCAGCATTGTGGGTTCCTTGGTGTTTGTTCCCATCACATACCAGGACCAAGCATGAGGACAGGTTGTGATGCTACATCGGGGCCATAAGGCTCAACGAGTTGAAAGATAGATGTTCCTTACCTGTGTTGAGATGGATTTGTCTGTGTAACTTTTAATATCGTTTGCTAGCTTACAGTCAAGTTGTTGCCTCACATTTTCAAACTGCTTTCATGCAACAAAATGTACCTTTTATTATTTGCAAATTCTTCATTGGATTATCCAACTAAAAGTATTTCGCATATTAGAGCCAAACCTCTAGTCTATTGTTTGTGCATTTCAATATTAAAAGTCAAATCTTCATAGATATGTCTTGAAGGATGATGGAAATCAAGGCCTTCACCCTTCCCATAGCTGTGCTTATTTTTAATTTCCGGATCATGGCTGTTTATTGAGCAAGTCTGTTTAATGCCTCAAAGAGGGCCATAGAAAATGTATAATTTGTAATCATGACTTAAAGTTGTGTCTTCTTTTCAATATTTTTCTAAAGGGCTTCTCATTTTCCAGATGAGGACAAGATTTCACTTTATTATGTAACACTAATGTGATTTTTTTCCCCCAACGTTTAGAAACATTGTGATAGACAGAAAGCAAATCTGAGGATTCGCTTCAGACCCTCCCTCTTCCAACATGTTGGTCTGCATTCGTCACTAACAGGGAAAATTCAGAAACTCACGGTTGGTGATTTAATTTTATTTTCTCATGGACATACAATTTGTTATTTAGTGTGTAACTATTGCTTTTCTCCCTAAATATAAGTAAGCCGTATGTTATTTAATAGCATATTTTTGCTCCTAGGATAAAGATTACATGAAACCGTTACTTCTTAAAATCCATGTCAACCCACCTGCAGAGGTATCTACTTCTTTGAAGGTCTACCAAGGACATACACTGGAGAAAACTTACATGGGGGAGGATTTCTTCTGGGCTATCACCCCAACAGCTGGAGACTACATCTTGTTTAAATTTGATAAGCCCGTCAATGTAGAAAGGTTGGTGATTATGGAAATATATTTGGTCTTACAATTCAGACCTCCTCTTCATGATGTGATTCATGATAGATTGTGCATGTTTGTGTATGTGTGTGTTTTCAGATATAGTATCAGCATTTAACAGGTTTGGTATTTTTGGACTTGTATCTAGTATAATTTTTAAATATTTGTTTATAGAAGTCAATTTCAAAAAAAAAAAAAAAAAATCTTAATTTAGTGTTCATGTCCTTGCCCTAGAATATCCCTTAAAATTTGACCTAGAACTAGTTGATTATCCCAGAAATTTGGTGGAAATGATAAATTTGACAGAGCATGACTATTCCTAGCAATGGTTTTACAAATGCTGGATTGTTTTTAATACACCGCAGAGGAATTTGCAACCTTTTAATGTTTCTTAGCACTTAATGGTCATTTTACAAATCTTAGAATTTTCTTCTCCCTGTTTTCCTTCAAGTTTTCCTTAGTTTGGGGTATGTTCCCCAGATGGCCTATGGCATATTTAATAGAATGTAGTTCTCTATTCTGTGGTATATTATTTTATGTGCCCTCATGGGAAGGCCAGTTTGAGTTTTAGAATCCACTATAAATTATTTGGAGCAATTCTATTCAAGATGGTTAAAAGCAATACATAGCTGTGATATGATGTTGTGATTTTCTTTTGTACTCTGATTCCAAAGAGGAATTTAAGTCGTAAAAATATTTTAAGCGCCGGGCTTGGTGGCTCAGCCTGTAATCCCGCGCCTTGGGAGGTTGAGGTGAGTGAATTGGCTGAGCCCGCGGGTTCGAGACCCGCCTGGGCAAGTGAGACCTCATCTCTACAATAAATCAAAAAAAAAAAAAAAAATTAGCTGGGCGTGGTAGCGCGTGCCTGTAGTTCCAGCTACTTGGAAGGCTGAGGTGGAAGGATTGCCGAAGCCCAGCAGGTCGAGGCTGCGGTGGCCGGGAGCGGCCGCTGCACTCCAGTCTGGGCGACAGAGTGAGACTCCAACTCA
>CAUYQG010068442.1:0-14688 GCA_963574415.1 Tarsius wallacei
ATTTCATCTAGGTTATCAAGTTTATTTCCATATAGGTGTACATAGTAATCTCTGATAATCTTTTGTATTTCTTTGGTGTCAGTTGTGATTTGCTCTTTTGTATTTCTGATTTTATTTATTTGGGCTTTTTCTCTCTTTTTCCTGATCAGTCTGGCTGGGGGTCTGTCAATCTTGTTTATTCTTTCAAAGAACCAGTTTTTTGTTTTGTTGATTTTTATTTTTCTGTGATATTTTTGTCTTCTGTGTCCTGTATTTGGGCTTTTACTTTGGGGATCTGAATTTTTCTGCTGATGCTAGGATTTTGGTGCTTTTGTCTTTCCATCTCCCTTAGGTTATTTTGTTATGGCCGAATTGTGAGAAAACGACATGCCAGCTCACCAGAGTTCAAATCACGAGTCCTTTATTAAGTGTGCGGTCAAGAGAAGGCTCATGCCAGAAGGCTCTTGACAACTGAATGGAATCAGTAAGAAGCTTTTATAGGTAAAATCTGCAAGAGGGCTACATAGAAGGTGGGTGAGCAAGGGGGTGAAAGTATGAGGTACTAAAACAAAGGGAACAAAATATAGGAGCAAATTATAAGGATGTATTAGGGGAATTTTGCAAGGAATAGTTTCTTAACAATTTACTGGTGCAACATGTGATTTCAGTTAACAAAGCATATAATTACATGGAACTTGTGGCTTGGGAGTTTGCAAATGGTCAGCAGAAATGGTCAGCATGGTCAGTTCAGGGAACAAAGCTGGGGGTCTGTGGTCATGGGAACATTACAGCAATCACACGTATATATTGTGAGGTTATTCTTAGGTCAGGCAGGAAGCCAAGATGGAGGATTTAAACAAAATGGAGTTACTTATGTCAATCAGGCTAACACAATTATTTTATTAGTTATTTTATTCTTATTGATTATTTTATGATTAATTTGTTGGGCTAACTTGTGATCTTTCCATTTTCTTTATGTGTGTTTGTAAAGAAATGAAATCCCCTCTCAGTATTGCTTTCATGGCATCCCAGAGGTTTTGGTAAGATGGGTCATTATTTTTAAATAACCTGCGATATGGCCAGGGATTTGCTGTGATATATTCAGAAATACCCCAATGACAATAAAGATATGGAAGTGAGCTTCATGGTTGAGAGAGACAAGTAGCTGCCACATCTCACAGCAAAAGTCAGCATGTAAAATGTAAAGAAAAAATTCATTAGAACATGCAAATATTTGTTTCAGATGAACCATTATAGGAATTAAAAATTCTTGAGCAATTACAACCTGCCCCATATTTAAATATTTGCATTTTTCCTCATTTGATAATGTTTCATTTCTTATAATTGTATGTCAATGTAGAGTTATAGGATCTTATTATACCAACGTATTATGTAAAGAATTCAACTATTTTCTCTTACAATTTGTATGCAACTCCCTATGTAAATTGACAGAATTCAATAAAGGAGCTGGAGAGACAGTTATACTAATAGTACACCCACAGATATGAAAAATTTAGGTGAATGTAGGCAGATGCTATCTGGTAAGCTTCCATTAACTTGGGTGACTTGATGTTCAAAAATAGCTAAATTCCTCCCACCTGAAAATATTTCTGCTTCTGTTTACCAAGGAAACTGTTTCTACTTGATCTGTTATTCCCACTCTTAGACTTATACAGTCAAATATTAAGAAAAATGACTTTAGTTAGTCACTAAATGATTTAACACATCATCATTTTTATTATAAAAACAATATACATATTGATCTCAGAAAATTGAAAAATATAGAAAAGCACAAAGAAGTATATGTGTGTGTGTATGTGTGTGTGTATTTCCAGATATATAGAGACACACACAACTGGAAAGCCATCAAAATGGCATAATTTTCAATACTTAAAAATACATATATTTACCTTTTTAAGTATACCTTTTCATTAAATATTCATGATTAATATATACATACACTGATATTTATATTTGTATTTGCAACACTAAAATGTTACTAAGAAATTAGACACTAAATAAAAATTGACAAAAACTAAACTTATTCCTATATTCAGATTTCTTACAAAGTCATAGTCATTTATTTTTATTGCAGTACCCTGAGTATACTTTTTAAACTTCCCCTTTATTTTTGGTCTATAGAAGCTTTGCCTTGGTGTGCTTAAGTGTGCTTATGTATAAAGTTGATACAATTGGAGTTTTCTGAAGTTTTTCAATCTGGGAGATGATATATTTCAAAAAGTACAGGCAATTCTCAACCATTTTATTTTTCTCAAATATTGTTTCTGTCCATTATCTCTCTTCTTTTCCTCTTTGATTCTAGGTTACATTTTTAAAAAATTATTTTACACAACCTCTTTATTTTTTGCTATGGTTTCGATATTTTATTGATTTGTTTTTGAGTTTACTAACTACATTCTCTGTAAGTTCTAATCTGCTATTAAACCCATTCAATTTGTTGTTAGTACATTTTTATATTGCAGAATAGATCATTGACATTTAACAGATTCTAATTCTTAAAATTCTCAACATTTTTTCCATTTAACTCATTTTAATCTCATTCTTCCTGGTACATTTTTACTATTTTAACCTTTTACGTACTATATACAACATATGTTATCTTTTTGTCTATTACTATTAACTCCTAATTGCGTTGCATTGTATTGCTTCTTCAAATGCACAGTATTCTTTAATTTAAAACTGGATATTGTGTATGATATATTTTTGAGCCTCTGATTATGTTATCTTATTTATGCAATGTTGTTATGACCGGTAGTAAATCACTTTTATGTCACTTGGAACTTATCAGGACATATTTTCATTCTTCATTCAGATGGATCTAATTTAGTTCTACTTATGTAACATTTATTCCTTTCTTAAAGAGTTTGGCTTTTCTGGAATATCTATCAAAATACAGAAAAGTTACCAAACATCTGCCTGGGTGAGAACTATGATGCTTCCTCAACACTGAGTGGCCTCTAAAACTTCTGTTTTCCTCTCAGACATCTAACAGTTCTTGCTTGGCTTATGCACAATTTATACAATTTTAAAGGAGTCGAGGAATATTTTAATGTAATTCCTGTGCTTCCTCTCTTTAGTGAGAGGAAGCACAGTGCTTGTCTCCTGTGCTTGTCTCTAATACCTTGTCCTTAAAATTCCAATTGCTCTAGTAGTGCTGAACCCTAATTTCTGTTTCCATAGCCCAACAAGATTGTTATTCCCTGTTTGTGTTTTATTGTTCAGCATCAGTATATTTGAAAATGCCCTAGCTGAGAAACCCAGGTTATATAATTTGTTCAGCATTTATAATTTATATGATGCAGCAAGCTTAAGTTTAATATCAGCAACACTATCATGGCAAAAATTTCAAAACACTTAAAATAAAATGTTTTGAAACTCTTTATTCACTTAAAAGTACATCATGAACTCTTCAACATATTGTTTTAAAAGGAATATCTTATACATAATATATTATTAATAAGAAAGGGACCGGCCTTAACACTTTCATCTGATATATTAAATAAGTGATTGCCAACTTCAGGTGCATATTAGAATTATATGATTAATATTTAAAAACTGGTTGCCTAGATAACATCCTAGACTAATTAAACTCTATTTATGGGGTAGGACCTAAGCATAATTAATTTTTAAAACTCTCCAGATAATTTTAATATTTATTCAATGTTGAGAATCACTCTTATAGATAAAACACATGGATTAGTTTAGCAGATGCACAAAATAAACTTTGAAATACTGCCTTTGATTGTCTAAGGGGAGGGGAAAAAAGTTGTAAGCGTAAATAATGTATGCTGACTAAAATCAAACAAACAGATCTTTTTCTTGTGTGTTCCCAGTTGGAAAATACTCTATCTAAAGGTCTGGGTACTGAGGGAGCAGTATAGCGCATGAGTCAATAGCTGACATGAAAGAGAAGTTATAGGAGCAAGGATGATGCAATACAGCTTACAAAGGAGTCAGGGTGCATATAGGAGATGGGTGCATAAGGTGTCAAACACAAACTGGGTTTGGGGTTAACTAAGAGTCCAAAGGTAGACATGTAATCGTATGAAAGAGTACACTTCCTAGTTAGTGGAGACTTTATAGAAATTAAGGAATAATAACTACTGGCTGGTTGTGGTGGTTCATGCCCATAATCTAGAACTTTGGCAGACCAAAGTGGGAAGATAACTTTTAGCCAGGAGTTCAAGACTAGATTGGGCAATATAGTGAGACTCTGTCTCTGTGAAAAATAAAAAATTTAAATGAGAGGATCATGGTGGCACATGCCGGTAGCACCAGTTACCCAGGAGGCCGAGGTGGGAGGATCACTTATGTACAGGAGTTTGAGGCTATGATCAAGCCACTGCACTGCAACCTGGGCAATGGAGGAAGCCTTAGTCTCTAAAACATAACTATAATAAGAATTTTTAAAATGAATAATAATTATTAATTATTTGATATCAACTCTAATTAATATATTCTCTGTATTAACTTACTCCTAATTTATAAATGAATTCACACCATTTACAAAATAAAAGCATAGGCAGCATCCCCAAAAGGAGCATCCTTTACAGCAATAACATCATAACATTGCAGATGTCATTCAACAAAATAGCTCACCTATTTCATGACTAATATCCAAAGCATCTCAAACAAATGTATAAGAAACTTTCTTCTAAATATATCTAATTTAGTCCTTGTTAAAATAAATGACTTATAAGAATATATTTTGATACATAATCAATGAAAAATAATGTTCGATTTGATTCAGTACATCTTCCTACTGACTCAGTAATTCAAATGCAAAATCTCCAACTCAGGAAAGGCTTGGACATTCACTTCATTCACTGAAGGACTTTTCCAAAAAAGACTGAATAAAAACATAGATTACAGGAATCTATGCACAGTCATTTGTTCTATTTTCAGATATAAAATATGAGTAATCTTGTCATAATAAATAATACAAATATATACACTGCAAATCATTAAGATTTTTTTTCTGAGACTGCTTTAATAATCAATGTAGAGCAATAGGAAGTTGCTGAAAAAGCCAGAATAATTAGGGAAAATACCAAGAAAAATAAAAATAAGTTCCTTTGAATTTTAAAACTTTGTAAGTAATACTGAAACATGATATGGAAAAAATTGCATAAATATCTTCATTAAGTTTGCTGCATCAAGATTAAAAACTTCAGTTTTGACTTATTTTTCAGGTTAAAATCAACCTTCTAACCCAGAATTATCTTGGTATATATTTATACATGTCAGTGCACATTTTGAACAAAGAACTAACTATGTATTCTATACTCTTCTAGATTTTGGTAGAGGATATATCAGATATTAAACTGATAAAAACAGATACTACACTTGATCTTATCCAAAAGGCTGAGTGAGAAGTGATCTTCTAGATTTTGGAATAAAATTAGTGGTCCTTTATTTACCTAACTCTTTCAACTCAATGACCAAATTAAATGTAGCTCTTCTTCACTTGATTCATTCAAAGTACATTTATGGTTCACTTACTGCCATTCAGCTACTATTCTGGAATAGAAATTAAAAGCTAAGGGAGTCTCTTCTCAAAATTCTTACTCTTTGATATAGAGAACAGAAAATAAAACAATCAATTACCATAGCAAAATAAATATCCTATTATAAATATTCATAAATTGCTACAAAAGCAAATAATAAAGAAAAAACCTTGAGGGTCAAGAGAGTCTAATAGCTCTAAAATATAGTGCTGGAGTTGAAAGAGAAATAAAAAGTAAGCAAGCAGAAAGGTTGGTGACCTGTCTGCAGAAAAAAGTACCATGTATAATCCAATCATGCAGATTTAAGCTAACATGGAACATTCAAGGAATGTAAATGTTATATTAGATCAGGGTTAGGGAACTCTAAGTCTTGTTAAAACCATAGCTAGAAAGGTGAGTAAGGTTCAAATCTTAATATGAGCTTATAAACTACATTAGAAACTTTTATATGTGTAGATATATTTGGAAATTACTGAGGATTTTTTAATGAATGTATTAAAATCTTAAAATTTGTCTTTAAACAAATGTATTACAACCAATTCTAATTTTAGTTCTGACATGCAAAAAACTTGAATGTCACCACCTCCTTTCTTACAACAACAAAGTGCTGAACAAATTGAATTATACGTTATTTTCTTGTACACATCAAAGAGTTGAGGTTGCAGGACAAATTGTCACCCTAAAAACTAGAAAGACAGGAGAACCCAGAACATTACAGTTGAAATATGCTTACTTGAAGCAGAAGCCAATGGAGAAGTCATCAAACTAATCACTTATGTGGTAATTTTAAGACATTCTAGAGGCTAGGCTTTTACTAGCGTGTGAAAAACTCCTGGATGCCATACTCTTAGGAGGCTCCAAAACTTACATGAATTTTATCTTCAGAAATTCTGCCAGGATTTCACATAGAAGATCCAAGAAAATTTGTTTCATGGATCTGGAAGGAGGGAAGAAAAAATAATTAAATTTGGAGTGGGCCAGAGCTTACTGAATGATAAAAGCATACTCTCAAAGTGCAAGGACTTGTCCAGAACTGCATCTTGCCTAGGTGTTGGGGAAGGGGAGGAATATCCAATCTTCACACTCATCTGGACTTCCTGTCTCACGTAAGGGATTGAGAGCTATAAAACACCTGAAAAGTATACCTTCTGAAAGACTAGGCTTTAATCACATTTTAAAATGCTTCTCCTACCCCACAAATTACCAGTATCAAAAATGAAAGAGCACTCATCACTACTAACCCTAGGGCATTAAAAGGATACTAAAAGAATACTATGAACAATTCTATCCCCACAAATTTGAGAACTTAGATGAAATGAAACAATTCCTTGACATGTATATCTCTGAAGAGGTCTTATGGATGATGGATAAGAGTTTTGCGGCTGAATTAGGAAAAATAAATTTAGATATTTATTGTTTAATCAAAGCAAGAAATGAAAAAGACTTGATAAAGCATTTGCTGAAAGGTAAGTAGAAGTTAGTAAGAGAAAAGATTGAGGATGTTTAGAATTATAAACTGCAAGGCCGCTGTGGAGTAGCAATTCATATTTCTACCTCTTCTAATGAACCTATGTAATTCTATCTATTCCAAGATCTATTTCAATGATGTCATGCTTTAGTCTTTCTTATCCTCTTATATTCACCATTATATTATAACACCATTGACACCACAATCTCAACTGCAAGCAAACGTTGCTCTGTCTACACGATGCTGTCTTCCTTTCTTCTTTCCTCTGTACCTTGACTTTTACAGTTCTTTGAATACCCAATCTAGACTAATATATCTTGGGGAAAATGTTTAACAACCTCCATTCCAAAGTTTTGTTTGTTTGTTTGTTTGTTTGTTTTTTTGAGTTGGAGTCTCACTGTCGCCCAGACTGGAGTGCAGTGGCTGCTCCCAGCCACCGCTGCCTCGACCTGCCTGGGCTCCTGCGATCCTTCCGCCTCAGCCTTCCAAGTAGCTGGAACTACAGGCGCGCGTTACCACTCCCGGCTAATTTTTTATTTATTGTAGAGAGGAAGTCTCGCCAAGTTGCCCAGGCAGGTCTCGAACCCACGGGCTCAGGCAATCCACTCACCTCAGCCTCCCAAAGGCACGGGACTACAGGCTGAGCCACCGAACCCGGCTCATTCCAAAGTTTTAATGCGCATCTTTTTTGTCATCCTTACAGTCAACATCTTTCCTCATTATGTCCATACAAAATTACTGCTGGTATTCATGAGATTCCGTTTCAAACCAAGATTCCATCTGTGTTTCACTCTTATTGTTCTACTAATGCTGCATGCAAGTAGGGATATGCTACAAACCTTTTATGGTTCTATCTTAGCTGAATGCAAATACACTAATTCCTCATGTTCTTGACTGGTTTGTGACTAAGTGGTGTATCAAAAAAAGATTGATCCCATCTATTCCCTATAAGCAAAAATTAAGAGAAGCCAGTCAATTTTCTTAAAATTAATTCTCACAAATTAATTATCATAAATTTAATCTCTAATTAATAAGAACTAAGGACAAAAATGAAGACTTTCTTTTTTATTCCCATAAAATCATCTCAGCTCAAAACTGGGTGTTAGCATTTAAAAAAAATACCTTTATTAAATTAAAAAAACATAACTCAATACTAATTTCAATTTGATATTCAAACCCTTTGGAGGTAATGAATTTCAGAAAGGATGTTTTAAAGTAAGAAATGCAATTATACCATCAGATATAAAATGTGGTTTGAAAAAAAGCTGAGATGAAATGGCCTACCAAATTGTAATTCAGAACTTTTTTTTCTCCACTCTTTCCCTTGCATATCCTTCATCCTCCATCCCACCCCAATCGTGAAGCAATTAGAATATAAACGTTTTTGTCACGTTCTTCAATTTGGTAGTCTCAGATTATGATTTGTGGGTCAATGGAAAGGCTTTTTTTTTTTTTTTTTAGGAAATCTTTTACTTTGAGTTGAGGTCTCACTCTGTCACCCAGACTGGAGTGCAGTGGCACACTCATAACTACCACAGTCTTGACCTGCAGGGCTGCGAGTAGCTGGAACTACAGGCAAGTGCTACCATGCCTGGTTTATTTTTTGATCTATTATAGAGACGAAGTCTCACCAAGTTGCCCAGGCTGATCTCGAACCCCCTGGCTCAGGCAATCCTCTTTCTTCAGTCTCCCAAAGTGCTGGGATAACAGGCTGAGCCACTGCTCCCAGCCAAAAGGTATTTATTACAAGTTCAATGAGAGCAGATGAAAGATGTTTAAGAAATGTATTAACACATTGTCTATCTTATCTCTTATGGCATGGGCACTTGGGGTTTTGATCAGGAATTGGTTGCCAGTTCCAATTTCCATAATAGTGTCTCCTGTGTTTTCTAAGGTTCTTACAGTTTGAGATTTTACGTTTAGGTCTCTGATCAATTTAATGTTCATTTTTGTGTGTGGGGATAGGTAGGGGTCCTGTTTCAAACTTCTGCATGTGGTCAGCCAGTTTTACCAGCACCATTTACTGAAGAGGTTCTCCTCTCCCCAATGGTTGGTGGTGGAGGCTTTGTCTAGGATGAGTTGGTTGAGAAATTGAGGTTTTGTTTCTGGAATCTCAATTCTGTTCCATTGGTCTATATGCCTGTTCTTGTACCAATGCCAGACTGTTTTGGTTATTGTAGCTTTATAATAAAATTTAAAGTCTGGGAGTGTGATACCTCCTGCTTTTTTTTTTTTTTTTTTTTTGCTGAGGATTGCTTTGGCTATTTGTGGTCATTTATGTTTTCATATGAGATAAGATAGACAAGTGGTACCTCATCAAACTGGCAAGCTTCTACAAAGTCAAATAAACCATCAAGAGAGCAAGGAGACAGCTCACAGACTGGAAAAAATACTTGCCAACTCTATGTCTGACAAAGGCCTAACAACAAGGATCTACAAGGAACATGCTGAAAAGAAAAAAACAAGCAGCCCATTACAAAGTGGGCAAAAGATATGAATAGACACTTCTCAAAAGAAGACATATAAGCAGTCAACAGATAAATGAAAACATGTTCAGCCTCACTAGTCATCAAATAAATGCAAATTGAAACTACACTGAGATACCACCTAACTCCAGTCAGAATGGCCATCATCGATAACTCAAAAAATAACAGATACTGGAGAGGATGTGGTTAAAAGGGAACACTTCTACACTGTGGGAGTGTAAACTAGTACAGCCTCTGTGGAAAACAGTGTGGTGATTCCTAAAAGTTCTAAAAATCGACCTTCCATATGATCCCACAATCCCCCTGGGGAATATACCTGGAAGAACTCAAATCACTCTATAAAAAAGATACCTGCACACGTATGTTTATCCCAGCAGAAACAAAGAACTGAGTATCACAAGTTCTCACTCATAAGTGGACCTTGAACAACTATCATAATGCTGTGGGGAAAGGATTGACAGTAGTGGGAAACTGGGGGTGGGGGACGTGGGAGGGTGGGAGGTGGGATTGGCAGTAATGGGAATCTGTCTGGGGGCGGGGCACACCTCATCAGCAAGGGTACCTGCACAATGAATATTTGTATACCTAACCCTTAATTGTGCCCCACAATTTTAAAATTAAAAATTTAAAGGTGAAAAAAAAATTGATTTTTTTTGGTCAGAGTCGCACTCTGTCAGCCAGGCTGTAGTGCAGTGGCGCGCTCAAGGCCCCCATAGACTCAACCTGCTGGACTCAAGTGATCATTCTGCCTCCCTATAGCTAAAAACTACAGGTCTATGCCACTCCATCTGGCTAATTTTTTGATTTATTGTAGAGATGAGTTCTCACTAAATTTTCCAGGCTAGTCTCGAACTTCTGGGCTCAGGTGGTTCCCTTACCTATACCTCCCAAAGTCCTGGAATTATAGGCATGAGCCACCACTCCTAGCCAAAAAAATTGAATGGCTCTTAATGAATACATGAAGGATTCTTAAGAAACAAACTAAATATTTATTATACTTGAAGCATTTCTGAGGACTCCCTTCAGAAATTTCAGTGCATAACTAAATGTATCCATAAGAGTTTTTCTATCCTCCCAATTTTATCCTCCCAATTTAATGTAGTACAATGGTAATAGACTTGGTGTACTTTTAAAGCAATGTGCTTTATCATTATTTTATAAGACGAGAATCTAACAGAATCTAACCTGTGCCATGCAATAGTCTAGATGTGAAGGCATATGCATTTATTCACATAATATTTTAATATTAATATTTTGGAAGAATCAATGGAGTTATCTTATTTTCTACATATAATTTTGTATTAAATATTAGAAAATAACTGTTATTTTTTATATTTCTAAATACTAAACGTTTAAGACTTTGTATTAAGAATATATTTGTTGACGCTTACTTCAAAATGCTTTTCTGAATGCATATTTATCATGTTTAATTTTATTTAAAGATGACATTGAGTGTGTGTATCATATTTAATTTCAAGCAGCTTTACATGTAAATTTGTGAACTTACTGATGCTTTCATCCACAACAATAATCCTTTGGCATTTCAAGATTTAGCATGTGTAATCCAACTCATTCTGAAGAAATGTGACTTGCCTCTACATAGCAGCCATGCAGTTTAAAATTCAAAAACATTCTCAACATTCTAGTGGTGGTAAACATAGTCAAACCGATGACTTTTGTGTCATCATGATATTCACAAATATGAGGATTCTCATTTTGTGGTCTATCCTTCTCAAATGTCAAAATGTACTATTTATTTAAATGTCTGCTGGGTGGTTTGCTGTCACCTCAAAATGAAAAAATGCACTCATCTCATTCCAAATCTGTTATCCTTTATGATCTTGTGTATTGTTAATGGCAACATAAATTTTCTAAATTGCAGTCTCATTCCTGTCTTTCACGCTCTGTTAAATCAGTCACTAAGTCCTACAGAATCCTGTTACAAAGTGTCATTATTGTTGTCTCTTCCCGAGATTTTTCTGACTTCATCTTCCTCTTCCAAATATTGTTTTTGTTGCCAACCATCTCTTTTTGAATGCCTTTAGTGTCCACCCATAATGGAAGTTGCTGCACTCTGAACTATATTCAATACTATCAGACGAAAAAGACCACATATGAAAGAAAATGGTGGCCTCCCAAAGTTGAAAAAGGCAGGAACACTGATTCTCCTCTAAAACCTCCAAACAGAAACACAGTCATTCCAATACTTTGAATTGTGCCCAAAGAAACCCCTCTTAGAACTCTGACATATAAAATTGTAAAATTCAGTACTATAACTACAAAGAACTAAGTTATGTCAACAATCTGTAACAGGACATTCTTAGAGACTCTAGGAAAAAAATGCATCCTTACTAACACCTTGATTTTAACGTGATAAGATCCATATCAAACTTCTGACCTACATATGCATAAGCTAATAAATTTTTGTTGTTTTAAGGCTTCAAATTCCAAATAACTCGTAAAACAGAAATAGGAAACTATTGCCATAACAATAGCAGACACTGCCAATATTTCAGGGTGCAAAATTTTTATGTCTATTTTAGCAGCACACCATTAAGATGCTTCATTATTTCCCAAGTGATAGATATTAGATATTGCATTGATTTTTATTGCTGTATAACAGATTATCACAAATTTAGTGACTTAAACTTTATACTCATTTATTAGCTTGTATGTCTATGGGTCAGAATTTGAAGAAAAATATGGTTGGTTTCTTTGCTCAGAAATTACAAGGCTGAAATCAAGGTGTTTGCTGGACCATGTTCTCTTTTGGAGTTTGAATAAGGGAGAATCTGCTTCCAAACTCATTCTCTTTTTTGGCAGAATTGAATTCCTTGCAGCTGTGGTGCTAAGCTCCTCATCATTGTGCTGGATATCAGCCACAAGTTACTCTCTATTCCTGGAGTTTATCCACTCTTCACGGCCACATGAGACTTCCTTACGTTGAGTCTATTTCACTGTCTCAATCTCTTCCACCGGAAAAAAACAAAACAAAACAAAAAAAACAGTACCTTCTAAGGTGTCATCTAATTAGTTTAAACCCACAAGAGTAATTTTCCTAGTTTAAAGTCACCTAACTTGGGGACTTTAATTTTACCTGTAAAATATTTCACACCAACTCCTAAGTTAGTGTTTTATTGAAGAAACTTAGGGAAGGTTATATACACTGGTGGGGGTGGGGGAAGGCCAGAATCTTGGTATCATCTTATAACTCTGCCTATATTCTGTGAAAATTTTAGGGATGTATATTTTAAAAATTGTATTAGTTTTTCTGACAACAATTGCTCATATGTTTATGTTTCAGATCTTACAGATAAACTTCAATGTTTGGTCCAAGAGTCCCAAGCATCATTCATCTAAAAATATGTACAAATTTAAATTTATTATAAAATTGAATATGTATTCATCATAATGCATGTAAAGTTATAAATATATGTCGGCAAGTCGCCAATTCTAAATGTCACTTGCACTCAACAAATACAAATACTGGGGCTCTGCTGATTCAAATGGCAGAAGAATCAGGCAAAAAGAGCTTTGAGATGTATATAAATAGTAGACACAGATCCACAATTATGGTCTCTAAAATATTCATTCCTCCTAAACTCAAGTGACTCTGAACAATTTAATAAGAATTAAGACTGATAACATGTTATTCTTGGTCTGCTCTCCCAACAGATAAAGGTGTGTAGCCAACAAGAACAAACAACCAGGGAGTCAGCTTGTTTGCCAAACACTCTTTGGTTCTCTAGCAGGTAATGCAGTCAACAATAATGATGTCAGCATTTTGACCCAGCCGAGGAGACAATTTTTAGCCACACATGTTAGAGTGAATCACAATCTGACTATCTGGAGGAAGATTTTTTCCCATGAAAGCAGTCCTAAGATAGTTCCACGTAAAGTGCAGGCCCTGAAAAAAATTCCTCTGGGCCAAACAGTGTTTTAATCTGTTGACAGCATTTTAATTTTCTCCTTCTAAAGAACCTCTGAAGAAGACCCTGTGGAGAGCGAAAGCAGGTCAAGAGGAAATTGAAAGTGAAGATCTTGCTTTTTTACAACTAGGATAAATCTGTTAATTAAGCCAACTCAGAAAAATATAGGCAATTTTTAATTTACAAACTGCTGAAAGCTTGCTATCAAATAAATTGATTAGCAGTACTCATAATCAAAAGCTCTGGATTAGTAGTTAATTTGTGGAATCAATTAATAGAAGCATTTATCAAATATATTTGCCTCCAGGGTATGACAAATTCATTGCTCTGTATTCCTAGAGATAAGAAACCTTGGACTCTGTGATAGGCAATGATTCCTGGGGATATGGCTCTCATGTGAATTTGTTTTCTCCTGATTTCTTGTTTCAGGTACTGTGCTACTGAATATCTGAACTTAATTTTTCCCTTTTATATTCATAATATTAATGGATAATGTGTAAAATTATTTACCACTTACAATGTTTTCACGTTAATTTATCAAAGTGTTCTATTGGTCAGTGCTAGCTATTTATAACTAATTCACTTGAGGCTGGATAAATATTTTTCCGAATTATAAAATTACAAGTGGTCTAATGTTCAATTATCTGCAATTATCTTTCAAATAAAATGGATTCTGCTAATTGAGAATTCAAGGTCTGCTTGCTTTTTTTCCCTGAATATAAGAGTTTCATATAAATCATTAAACTGCATAATATACTCTCTTAAATTACAGAATTTTCACAATTAGTATTGGGTATATTATTGAAGAACACTTTATAATATATTCACTAAAGGTAGTTACTTCAGGCAACATATTTTGTGTCTACTCCCATTTAATACATATCCTTAAAAGTATTTCCTAAACATATTTTGTAAATCAGTCATTTATGTACACCAAATTACCGTGCAAAGTAATCCTATATTGTGGCATTTGTTAATATATAAAGATAGAAGATAGCTTCATATTACTTGGACTATGAGAAAAAATATTTTCAAATAAATAATTACTTAACATTTTAAAACTTCAGAACAAGCCGGGCTCGGTGTCTCAGCCTGTAATCCCGTGCCTTGGGAGGCTGAGGTGAGTGAATTGCCTGAGCCCGCGGGTTCGAGACCCGCCTGGGCAACTTGGTGAGACCTCATCTCTACAATAAATCAAAAAATTAGCCAGGTGTGGTAGCGCGCGCCTGTAGTTCCAGCTACTTGGAAGGCTGAGGCGGAAGGATCGCCGGAGCCCAGCAGGTCGAGGCTGCGGTGGC
>CAUYQG010068445.1:0-19064 GCA_963574415.1 Tarsius wallacei
CCTTCCAAGTAACCGGAACTACAGGTGCGCGCTACCATGCCCGGCTAATTTTTGATGTATTTCAGAGATGAGGTCTTGCCAAGTTGCCCAGGCAGGCCTCGAACCTGCGGGGTTCAGGCAATCCACTGGCCTCGGCCTCCCAAAGTGCTGGGATTACAGGCTGAGCCACCGAGCCCGGCCAGTTTGTCTTCTAAAAGACAAACGTCAGAGCAAAATGCCAGAACAGTTCTTAACTAGAGAATGGCATATTTAGAAGACCGAGGATGAGTGAGTCTAGTTGTAACTGGAGGTTGAAAAGAAAGTCATCCAGCTATGCTTGAAGATGGTGGCCTTTTCATGGCAAAGCACTGGTTACCCTCCACTGCCCCCGCATGTGGCAAAGAGGGCAAGGAAACTAGTATGCAACACTCTGAAGTCTTGGCTTGCTGCTGCTGGAGGGCAGGAGAGATGAAGGAAAGGACAGCTCTGAGAACCATTGGAGCAGGAAGCTCCCCTGTGAAAAATGGAAATGAACTTTGGAGGGAAGTGAGACACACACCCTGCTTTGTGGGTCCTGTCTTGGAGTTGGCAACAAGGTTCCCCACATGCATCATATCCGTCTAACTGGAAGGAGAATCACACCTTCTACTTTATTGTCTGAAAAATGCCTAACTGTTAAGACTTTCCCATGGGATCAGTTCTCCTAACGGCATTCCATTCTCTGGCTTTGAAAACTTGGAGGCAACTTGACAACCCTTCTTCACCTCAAGTCTCCAGAAGCCACTAAAATGTAGCTAGTTCTTTCCTGGCAGAGTTAAGCTTTTCATTTCATTTTTAAAAGAAGTCTTAAAAGGAAGATTAAAGGGACTCTAACTTAACCTTCCACTCATTGCTGGAATCCTCTTATCTTTGATAAGGAACCACATCGCCTCTTGATTAAAATCTCCAGGGAGGTGACCTGACCTCTGCCAAAGAAAAGTCCTGTCATTGTTGGATAGTTCTCTGGTTTAACACGTTTCCTAGCATTTTGCCGATATTTTGCTTCCTGAGCCTGGTGTTGCCCCACTGAGTAAGGCTGATCTTTCTCATGGACGCCCCTTCAGATACGGGAAGATGATTATCATTTTATATCCACCCTGTGAGATATTTACAATCTGGGCATGTTACACCTTTCTCCAGCATTGAGACCCCATCTGCCAGCGGGTCTTCAAGCTGCCAATGTCACCTGCTATCAGTCTTGTTCCTCAATGCTAGATTTATTCCCAAATGGCTTTACCATTGTCAGTCACTCATTGAAATTCATCAAGAGGCTCTTGTTTTATTAAAACAAATTTCACACTAAGCCTTTCCCTGTGCACAGCACCCCTCCCCCCCCAACCCTATGAAATTGGTCTGTAACCCGTGTCTCTATTTCCCAACAAAGCCATACTGCTCTGGTTAGGCCAAACTTCGCAATTATCCCTCCTAACTTACTTTGCTTGTCTCTAGTTCTAACCTTATGCTTTCCTGGTAGTTCCTCATCTAGCAAGTTTTACGTTGCCTTCTCCAAAACCGTAAATTCCTTGTGGCTTTGAAGATTCACCTTCTCCATAAAGCCTACTCTGGACAATGTTGGCCTCAATTATGTGACATGTATTTTGAATTATTTTTCCTAAGTGAATGTCTTAGGTCAAGGTATCCCAGGAAACAAGTGTTGAAATGGAAATTTGCATGTGGGAAGTTTAGGGGACTATTCTCAGTTGCAAACCTGAGAGGAAATAAGGGAAGGAGAATTGGACAGAGGGAAAATTCGAACTGTGATGCAGTTGCAACAGAAAATTCAGCTAAATCATGGGGCTCCCTGGGAACTGAGGTTGCCATTCAGAGCTGTCCCCATTGAAGCGGGGAGGGACTTTCTATCTCTGTATGGACCAAGTATTGAATGTGGGTTGCCCCAGGGAAGATGTATAATCTTGAGCAAACAACTTTCTTTTGCCAAGAGCACTTCCTGGAGAGAAATTAGCTATGAGTCTCCTCAGCAGGCAACACTCCTAGCCACTGGGAAAATGAGTGCCTTAGCTGTGAGATGGAATCTAGGTGGTAATCTATGACATCCTGAACAATGTGCAGTTAACAGCAACTTAGCTTGTGCTTTTCTAGGTGGACATGGGTGCTTTGAAGAGCTTAATTTTATTAATAGTATTACTGTGTGTGGTATCATAGACCACTTATACATGGTTCTACTTTCCACTGTTTCAGCAGTCAACCTTGGCCCAAAAATATAAAATGGAAAATTCCAGGATTTATAAGTTTTAAACTACATGCCATTCTGAGTCGCATGATGAAATCTCACACCATCCCACTCCATCTTGCCGGAAACATGAATCATCCCTTCGTCCAGCTTATCCATTCTGTATACACTACCCACCCATTAGTCATTTAGTAGTCTTCTCTGTTATCAGACCAACAAAACAGTACAGTATAGATAGAGTTTGGTAGTATCCAAGGTTTCAGCATCTACTGGGTCTTATAATATAACCCACACAATAAGGGGGGACTAATATATATTTCTGGGCTAGTACATTCAGAAAACAACAGAGATCCTATGTGTACCGCTTGTAAGTGTTCACTTATTGAAAACACCCATGTATCCAGCACCCAGATCAAGAACAAGAACTTTACCATACCCAAGAAGTCCCCACATGTCCCCTTCCAGGCCCCACTCACAGCAAAAGGTAACCTCTATCCCGATCTCTTTCACCATAGGTTAGTTTGTTTGCTCTTGACGTTTATATAATTGGACTTCAGAGTGTGTGATTTTTCATGGTTGAGTTCTTTTGCTCAACATTGTGATGGTAAGAGTCATGCCTGCTGTTATGCATAGCTGTAACCCATTAATTCTTGTTAATGAATTTTCTTATTATTCACTTCCTGTTATAAATATATCATAACTTACTTGTCCATTCAATTATAGATGGACATTTGTTGTTTCCAGTTGGAGGCTATTATGAACAGTGAGGCTATGGACATTTTTACACCTATCTGTTAGAGAGCATATGTATGCATTTCTGTGGGCTATATACCTAGGATTAGAATTCTCGAATCATGCATATCCATTATGTTTAACTTTAATAGATACCACTAAAAAGATTTCCAATATGGCCGTACCAACTTACCTGCCTACCAGAAGTGTATGGGAGTTCTAATTGCTTCTTATCCTTGCTACCATGTGATTTTATCTGTTTCTTTCATTTTGGCTATTCTCTTGTGTATTTAGTAGTATATTTATTTATTATTTTTATTTTAGCATCATGGGGTACATGTGACTATTTGTTATAGAAGTATATTGCTGGAAGGCAAGGTTTGGACTTTCTGACGAGCCCTCCTCCCCTTTCCCCCAAAGTGGACATGGTACCAAGTGGATGATTTTGTATTATTCCCCTCCCCCTTTCTTCAGCAGTGCCCACTGTTTGTTGCTCCCATCCGAGTGATCATGTGTGCCCAATGATTAGTGCCTACTATGAGTGAGAACATGCAGTATTTTTTGTTTCTGTGATGATTCACTTAGAATGATGGTCTTCAGCTGCGTCCGTGTTGCTGCAAGGGGCTGATTTTGTTCTTTTTTATGGCTCTTAGTACTTCATACTGTATATGTACCACTTTTAAAAAAAATCCAGTTCACTTTTGATGAGCTTCTGAGCTATTTCCATGTTTTTGCTCTTGTGAACAGTGCTGCAATAAACATATGAGTGCAGGTGTCTTTTCAGTAGAGCAATTTGTGTTCCTTTGGGAATATTCCTAGAAGTGAGGTTGCTGGGTCAAATGGTAAATCTATTTTTAGTTCGTGAAGAAATCACCAAACTGCTTTCCACAAAGATTGAGCTAGCTTACATTCCTACCAACAGTGTACAAGTGTTCCCTTTTCTCTGCAGCCTCACCAACACCTGTTGTTTTTTCACTTTTTAATAATAGCTATCCTGACCAGTGTGAGCTGGTATCTCATTGTAGTTTTAATTTGCATTTCCTGATGATTTGTGATGATGAGCATTTTTTCATGTTTTTTGGCCACGTGTGTCTTTAAGAAGTGTCTGTTCATGTCCTTTGCCCACTTTTCAATGAAGTGATTTTTTTTCCTATCAATTTGTTTGAGTTCCTTGTAGATCCTAGATATTAAACCTTTATCAGATGCAAAGTTTGTAAACTTCAACTGTGGGTTGTCTCTTTGTTGCTGGGTTCTTTTGTTGTGCAGAAACTTTTTATCTTGTCAGTTTTAGTTGGATGAATTAATTGCCTAGTTCAGGAGGATGTTCCCTAGGTTTTATTCTAGCTTGAGGTTTCACATTAAGTTCTTGCTCTACTTTGAGTTAATTTTTGTATATCATCATAGGTAGGGGTCCAGTTTCATTCTTCTGCATTTGGTTAGCCAGTTTCTCTAGCACCAGTTGCTATAGGGCTTCCTTTCCTCAATATTTGTTTTTGTCAGCTTAGTCAAAGATGAAATGATTGAAAATCTGTGGTTTTATTCCTGGGTTCTCCCTATGTATCTATTTATGTACTAATACCATGCTGTTTTGGTTACTATAGCCTTGTAGTAAAATTTTAAGTCTAGTAGTGTGATTCCTTCAGCTTTGCTCTTTTTGCTGAGGTCTTCCTTAGCTATTTGGACTCTTTTTTTGCTTCCATATGGATTTAAGTATTGTCTTTTCTAGGTCTATGAAAAACGTTGCTGGTAGTTTGATAGGGATTGCATTGAATCTGAAGATTGCTTTGGGTAGTATGGATATCTTGATGATATTAATCCTTCCAACCCATGAGCATGGGACGTTCTTCCATTTGTTTGTGTCAGCTTTGATTTCCTTGAGCAGTGTTTTGTAGTTCTCATTGTAAAGATCTTTCACCTCTTTGAATACTGAGGTATTTGTGCGTATGTGCGTGTGTGTGGCTGTTGTGAATGGGATTGTGTTTTTTATTTGGTTCTCAGCCTGCTTGTTGTTGTTGCATAGAAATGCAATTAATTTTTGCACCTTTTGAGCATCTTTCATGCTCTCTTTTGCTCTCTCACTATCTCTCCTTTCTCTTGCACAATCTCTCTTGCTTTCTCTTTCCTCTCCTCTCTCTCTTTTGCTCTTGCTCTCACTCTCACTCTGTTTCTTTGTCTCTTCCTTTTGTGCATTGATTTTTTTTGTATCCTGAGACTTTACTAAAGTTGTTTATCAGTGCTAGGAGGTGTTTTGTGGAATCTCTAGGATTTTGTAGGTATAGAACCATAAAATCTGTGAAAAGGGATCATTTTAATTCTTCTTTTCCTTTTTGGATGCTGCTAATTTTTTCCTCCTGCCTGATTGCTCTGGCAAGGACTTCCAGTACTGTGTTAAATAGGAGTGATGACAGAGAACAGTCTTGTCTTATTCCAGTTCTTAGGGAGAATGCTTCCAGCTTCTGTCCATTAAATATGATGTTGGCTGCAGGTTTATCATAGATGGTTTTTATTATTTTGAGGAAATTTCTTTTGATGTCTAGGTGTTGAGAGTTTATATCAAGAAGGAATGTTGGATTTTGCAAATACTTTTTCTGGGTCTATTGAGATAATCATGTGGTTCTTGCTTTTACATTTGTAATGTGGTGGATTATATTTATTGATTTGCATATGTTGAAGTAGCCTTGCATCCCAGAAATGAACCCACCTGGTCAGGATGAATGATCCTCATAATGTGCTGTTGGATGTGATTTTGTTAGTATCTTGTTGAAATGTTTGCATCTATGTTCATTAGGAAAGTTTGCCTGTAGTTTTCTTTCTTTGTTGGGTCTTTGCCATTTGGGGATATCAGGATGATACTGGCTTCACGGAATGAGCGAGGGAAGATTCTTTCCTTCTTGATTTCTTGGAATTCGTTCAATAGGATTGGTATCAGTGTTTCCTTGTACATCTGGTAGAATTCAGTTGAGAAACCATCTGGCCCAGGGCTTTTGTTGTTGTTGTTGTTGTTGGGGAGGTTTCTTATTACTGAATTAATTTCTTGGCTTGTTATTGACCTCTTTAGAGTTTCAGTTTCAATCTTGTGGGGTTATGTGTTGCCAGGACCTTATCCACTTCCTCTAGATTTTCTGGCTTACTCTAGCTTGTGCATAGTAATCTCTGATAATCTTTTGTATTTCTTCAGAGTCAGTTGTACTATTGTCTTTTTTTGTTTCTGATTGTGTTTATTCAAATTTTCTCTCTCTATTTTTTGGTGAATCTGGTTGGGGTCTGTCAATCTTATTTATTCTTTCAGAAAACCAGCTTTTTGACTGATTGATCCTTTGTATGATTTTTTGGGTCTCCACTTCATTTCACTGTGAATTTACTTTGACAATTTCCTTATTTCTACTAGTTTTGGGGTTGGATTGTTCTTGCTTTCCAGCTCACCGAAGTGCAATGTTAGACTGTTTATTTAAGATCTCTCTATTTTCTTGATGTATGCATGCAATGCTTTAAACTTCCCTTTCAGCGCTGATTTCATGGTATCTCAGAGGTTTTGGTATGTGTGCCTTTGTTTTCATTTGTTTCCAGGAATCTTCTTATTTTTGTCTTGATTTGTGTCTGAGTATATGGTCAATCTTAGAGTATGTTCCATGTGCCAATGAGAAGAATGTATATTCTGTGGTTGTTGGGTGAAATGTTCTGTAGATGTCTATTGATCTAACTGGATCAGTGTCAAGCTAAGGTTCTGTATTTCTTTGTTAGTTTTCTGCCTCGATGATCTGTCTAAAGCTGTTAGTGGAGTATTGAAGTCTCTATTATTGTATGGATGTCTATATCCTCTCTTAGATAAATTAACAATTGTTTTATAAATCTGAGTTCTCCTATTTTGGGTGACTATACATTCAAGATAGATATTTCTTGCTGATGAACTGAACTCTTTATCATTATATAAATTGTATTGGTTTGAAGTCTGTTTTGTCTGATATAAGAATAGCTATATCTGCTCTTTTTTGTTTTCCATTTGCTTGGAAGATCTTTCTCCAGACCTTTACCTTGAGCCTGTGGGTGTCCTTTACAGTGAGACAGGCTTGCTGAAGGCAGTAAAAGGATAGATTATGTTTCTTTTTATTTATTTATTTATTTATTTATTTATTTATTTATTTTTTGAGTTGGAGTCTCACTCTATCACCCAGACTGGAGAGCAGTGGCTGCTCCCAGCCACCGCAGCCTTGACCTGCTGGGCTCCAGCAATCCTTCCGCCTCAGCCTTCCAAGTAGCTGGAACTACAGGCGTGCGCTACCACGCCCGGCTAATTTTTGATTTATTGTAGAGATGAGGTCTTACCAAGTTGCCCAGGTGGGTCTCAAACCCGCAGGCTCGGGCAATCCACTCACCTCGGCCTCCCAAAGTGCTGGGATTACAGGCTGAGCCACCAAGCCCGGCCTTGTTTGTTTTTTTGAGTTGGAGTCTTACTCTGTCACCCAGGCTAGAGTGCCGTAGCACATTCACGGCCACGGCCACTGCGGCCTTGACCTGCTGGGCTCAGGTGATCCTTCTGCCTCCGCCTTCCAAGTAACTGGAACTTCAGGCACACGTCGCCATGCCTGGCTAATTTTTTGATTTTTATTGTAGAGCGAGGTCTCACCAGGTTGCCTAGGCCGGTCTCAAACCATGGGCTCAAGCAATCCTCTCACCTCAGCCTCCAAATTGCTGGGATTATAGACAAGAGCCACTGCGCTTGGCCTGATTATGTTTCTTTATCCAGTTTGCCACTCTGTGCCTTTTGAGTGATGCATTCGGTCCATTCATGTTTGAGTTAATTATTGAGGTGGAGTTTGTTCCTGTAATATTGTTGTAAAGAAGCTTCTGTGTGTTCTAGTCTTTGTGGTTGGTTTATGTTGTCTGTAACTCTGTGCTTACCTATGCTGTTGTGATAAGTGGAACTGTTCTTCTGTTTCTGTGCTTAGAACTTTCTTAAGCATCTCCTCAAAGGCTGGTCTGGAGGTGGCATTTTTTTAAGGGATTGAATATCTAGGAAGGATTTTAATTCTCCTTCATTAATGTAGCTTATCTTGGAGGGGCAGGAAATTATTAACTGGGAATGCTTTTCTCTAAGAATGTTAAAATAGTCCCTCAGTCCCTTTGGGCTTATAAAGTTTCTGCTGCAGGTCTACTGCAATTCTGATGGGTTTTCCTTGGTAAGTCATCTGTCCCTTCTCTCTGGTTGCCTTAGAGTTTTCTCTTTCATGCTTACCTTGGCAAGTCTTTCATGCTTACCATGGCCTTGGGGATGGTCTTCTCATGTAACACCTCACAGGAGTTCTGAATTTCTTATGTCTGCGCAGCCACCTCTCTGGCAAGGTAGGGAAAGTTTTCTTGGATAACATCTTAGAAAGGTTGTTCCAGGGTGTTCTCAGTTTCCTGTTCTCTCTCAGAAATGCCAGTCATCTGTAGATTTGGTCTCTTTACATAATCCCAGATTTCTTGTAGGTTTTGCCATTTTTCCTAATTATTTTCTCCTTATTTTTGTCAAACTGGGTTAATTCAATAATTTGGTTTTAAAGCTCTGAGATTCATTCTTCTGTCCAGTCAATTCTTCTCTTAAGACTTGCTATTGTGTTTTTAAATTTCAGGAGAGAATTTTTCATTTCCAGAAGTTCAGTTTGGTGCTTTCTTAGAATGACCAGGTCAACTTTTACTTTCTGTATGGTTTTAGTGACCTGATTTATTTGGGTGTCCACTTTCTTGTGAATGTTGTTGAGTCTCTTTGCCAACTATAATATGAATCCTATGTCAATCATCAGAGACAGGTCATTCTGAATAGGTTCCATTACTAAAAGGACACTTTGTGAGTGCCACATAATTAGGTTTTGGGGATTGTGGGTGTTTTTTTTCACCGATTCCTCCTCATCTGTGAGGGCAGTCTCTTCCCTTTTCATTTTTGTTTGTTTCCTTATTTTTTTATTGGCTAAAGTTGCTATTATTGAGGTGACAGTTTGTGTTTTTTTTCTACTTGACCTCCCTCCTCTGATCTGTCTGTGGAAGAGACAGACACAGCAGTGAGAAAGGCGAGCCAGGGGGAGACTGGTTAGCCTTGCTTCACCAGTTAAGTTTGGTGGGGGTGGGGCAAGCTGTTTTCTCGAGATCAGGTGATTTCTCCTCCCTCTGGTACAAACTCTGGCACCTCCTTTCCCAGCATGCATGTCTCATCAGTAGGGTTGGTGTGCAGCCAAGAGGGGCCCCATGGCTCAACTCTGGCACAGGTGTCCTTGCAGGTGTATAAAGCAGCCTCCTCCTGTCTAGGCGAGTTCACTCTTCTCATACAGACGTAGAAGGCAGGACACTGCCATGCTGGAAGATAATTGGCATTTCTCCTACAGTCTGCAAGGGGTATGGCTGCCGCTGCCGTGCTGCCTATGGCTTATGAAAAGTTCTGCTGCTCGGTGAGCAAAACATAAACTGGCAGTGGTTGAACAGCCTCGTTCTGCCTGTATGCCAGGTGACCTAATTTGCCAGAAGTCATAGAGGTTTACTGCCTCCTAGTTCTTGCCTTGCTCTGTGGGAGGGACAGTAGCAGTGATAGTGGCCTTCTAAGGGCTAGCTGTGTTTGCAGCCCTGAACTGAGGCCAGAACAGGCACTGGTGCTGTTGGAGAAATGCCCCCAAAGTAGGTGTATTGCCAGGGTTGGGGGATGGAGAGGGAGGGGGAAGCACCCACCAGATGCAGACATGTACTCCACATGTACTCCCTCTCCATGAGGGGCTTGGCTGCTGCCAGTGTCGGGACTCACTGAGAACTGGAGTCCTCCAGGCCCCATGTGGATCTAGCTGGTACCTCTGACCTTATTCCTCGTAGCTTTCTGTGCCTGACAATACAGAAGGGGTAAGTGGGGGAGGTTTTGGTTAAGACTGCAGAGGTTCATGGGAGGTATGTAAAAACTCTCTTGTTACTGCTTCCTTTGCCAAGGACATTCTCTGAATCTCGTGTTGGTGCCAATTCTGGAGGTGACTGGAGTTTGGAGCTATCTGTTCTCTGTATCCCCAGGTGTCTGTCCAATAAACCTCAACTTGGTTTCTAGGCAGACCTCCAAGGATATAGCCTCACTGCCCCTTTTACACTTTGTTTCTGAGAGTGACGGGTGTCTGATGTCTCTAATTGGCCATCTTAGCCCTCCCTTCCACTTAATTCAAAGGGACATTCACTCAAGTATCTTTTGAAGTAGAGTGAATAACTTTTCTTAAAAAATGGTCCAGAAACTAAGTCGACTTTTTCTCTCACATTAACCATAATCATAAAGCATCAACTACAAATTCCAGTATCAGTTTTCTTTCTTTCTTTTTTTTTTCAGAGTCAGAGTCTCACTCTGTCACCCAGGCTGGAGTGTAGCAGTACACTCATGGCCACTGCAGCTGTGACCTGCTGGGCTCAGGCGATCCTTCTGCCTCAGCCTTCCAAGTAGCTGGAACCACAGGCACGTGCCACCATGCCCGGTTAATTTTTTGATTTATCATAGAGACAAGGTCTCACCAAGTTGCCCAGGCTGGTCTCAAACTCCTGGACTCAAGCAGTCCTCTTGCCTTGGCCTCCTAAAGTGCTAGGACTTCAGGCTTGAGCCACCATGCCCAACTTGACCCCAGTATTGGCTTTCATAAAAGAAGGATTTAAAGACTTTTGGGCTAACATCTCCTAAATTTGTACACTCTTCAGAGTTGTTGCTGCTGCACCTCATCAAAGATGCTGTCATCTTTCTTCAAAGTGATGCTGAAACTCTTCAACAGAGTTCTCTACCATTTCTTCATCTGCCAATCTTTTTGGCTAGTTTCAGCTCAATGAAGTCACATATCTGGGTGACATGGGGCTTGGGCAACTTCCGCAAACTGGTCTAGAGTGGAGTGCAGATAACAGCATGTAGTAGTATTACATTGTGGTTTTGACCTGAATTTCCATGATGACTAATGAAGCTGAGCATTCCCTTAATGTGTGTTGGGAATTTCCCCCAAAAGACTCATATGTCTTTTGTCCATTTTTCTATTAGGTTGTCTGGGGAAAAAATTCTTTATGGTATGATGTCATGGATTTATATTTATTAACATGTCGAGATGCCCATGATAGGGTCACAGGAAAGTAGAGATTACAATGGTAATAATGCAGCTTGTTTAGTATAATTACATAGTCTTGTGTATAATTATAAGTAGAGATTACAATGGTAATAATTCAGCTTGTTTGGTATAATTATATTTGGTATAATTATATTTTCTACTGCTATAGCACAGACTGGTAATTTATAAAGAAGCTTATTCATATCATGATTCTTGATATTGGCAAGTTCAAGAGCATGGCACTAGTATCTGATGAAGCTTTTTGCTGTGTCATAAAATGACACAGGCCTTTGATGGTGACAGGACAAGAACATGCATATCAGCTCAGATCTGTCTTCCTCTTCTTATACAGCCACCAGTCCCATCATGGGATCCCCACCACGATGACCTTATCCAATCCTAATTACCTTCCAAAGACCCTGTCTCCAGTCAACATTTACATTTGGGGATTAAGTTTCCAATTCATGAAATTTAGGGGGCACATTGAAACCATAACACAAATTTTAATTTGTAATTATGTAAAGTTGAAAGAGAGTATACTAAAATATTTCCAACCCTGGGAAGAATATGAATAATTTTAACTTTCTACTTTCTAGCTATCCTTCTTTGTTTTTGTCTTAATTTGTTTTAATAACAAGCATGGATTACTTTTATAATCTAGAAAAACAATAAAGCTGTTTTTATTCTGAAATCAACCATCAAACCCCAAAATGAAACAAAACCTTCTCAGCATGTGCTGGTTTGTCTTAGTCACCAGACTCTTCCCATCTGGAACACTGAGAGGCATGGAGGAAAAGTGTCCTCTCTGGGCATGGTTTGAAAGTTCGAGTTAGGAGAAGAGAGTATAAAAATGAAGAATCGCTTTTATTGCATTACAGCCATGTGCTCCCTCTCACCCCGCTGTGTCTGGGAGATGATCAAGGCCATAAAAACTGGCTAATTACTTAAATTGCCTCTTCTTTGTGGGAGCAAACTTTCCCAGTGCCGTTGACTGGGCTTATTTGGTCTGATTACTGGAGTCCTGCTGTTAGTCGGGATAAGGAAAGCACATTATTACAGTGTGCAAGTGTAATGCTTTTGTTTACATTTCGCAAGGCAGACTGGGTGACTTCCAGTCTTACGCAACCTGGAGTTCTACAAGAACCAGGGCTGAGAAACACTTGATAGCTCTCTCCCTTTCTTTCCCATTTTGTTCTACTTGGTCCTGCTAACCCATAAACCAAAACCAAACATCAAACCATCCTGCATACAGCTTCTGAAAATTTTTAAAAACAATTTCAGATTCATATAAAAATTATAAGTACAGTACAAAGAGCATTTTTTCCATCTGAACCATTTTAGAGGAAGTTGCCCACATAATTCTCCAAAACTCCAAATATTTTAGTATTTTCTAAAAAGAGGAGCATTCTCTCACATAATGAGAATACACCATCAAAACTGAGAAATTAACGTGACACATTAACACTATCTAAACTTAAGTTTCTCCAGTTATCCCAATAATGTCTTTCGTAGCAAAAAAAAAAAAGAAAAAAGAAAAAAAAAAGAAAAAAAATCCAGCTCAGAAGTATATAATGGGTTGCATAACTGAATTTTTGATGACTGTGTTGAAAACATGTGTCTCTTTAAAATCTCAGCAGCCACTAACCAGACCTTCTTGTCCATACCCCCAGTAGACCTCCTCCTCCTTCTCCCCTGCCACCCACAGGGAAGTGTTATGGAAACTTGCTCTTGAAGGACATAGGTACAGGAAGAGCACTGATGTTGCTAATCCAACAAATGAGGCCAGGCTTGACACAGGAAAGCATGGTAGAGACAGGGATGTGGGCCAGAGAATCCTCCTGGCTTGGGATAGCACCCAAGAAATGTCAACTAAGCCCCAAATAAAAGTCCCCATCTCTGCCTTTTAATTTTTTATCTGTCTCTCTTCTTCCATTGTTTCCCCTTCCCCTATCCCTTCTATTTTTTTCTTTATTCCCTTCTCTTTATTTTCACAAACTTTTTCATCATTTTCCTACACTCTGTTTCCCTTGACATTTTTTCTTTAAGGACATCAGGGAACTATTAAAGGTTGTCATCTATTAAGAGGTAAGGGACAAGACTCTTTATGGCTTTTTTCTTGTCCTAATGTGTAAAATCAGATCAATGTATTATATACTTAAAAAGACAATACATAATAACAACAAAACCAAACCAAAGTGTTCCTTAGTGCATCCTACTTCTATATAAATCTATTTTAACAGGTTAGACAAAAGTGCAAAAGCTATCATGCTTCCTGTTTTTATTATCTAGAAAATACTACAGATTTGGTTGGTTTGTTGCCTCAAGCTTGTGTTTCATTGTGAATTTGCCATCACTGTGTCTGTTCTAAAATATAAGTATAAGGAATAATGTCAGCAAGATAGAGGAGTAGAAATTTCTCAGCTTCATTCCTCTTCACAGAAGTCCAATGACCAACTATTCATAGAGAAGAGTACCATCCTGAATTCCCTAAAGCTTGGAAAACAAACAAAAATACAAAAGAAACAAAGATTGATCCACAGAAGTGGGAAAAGGTTTTTTTGTTTGTTTGTTTGTTTGTTTTAACAAAATAATAAAAATCAGCAAAGCTTTAGACTAATTAAAAAGAAAGCCGTCTCAAATAAATAAAATCAGAGATGAAAAAAGGGACATTACAACAGATACCATAAAATACAAAGTATCTTAAGAGATTGTCATGAACAATTATATACCTACAAACTGGATAACCTGGAAGAAATGGAGAAATTCCTGGACACATACAACCTACCAAGATGGAATCATAAAGAAATAGAACATATTAATAAACCAATAATGAGTGAGGAAATTGTATCAGTAATAAAAAGTCTACCCACCCCCCCACACACAAAAAACCCAGCATCTATGACTTCACTGCTAACTTTTGCCAATTATTTAAAGAAAAACGAATGCCAATTATTCTCAAACTATTTTGAAAAATTTGAAACAAAGAAATACTTTCAAAAAACCATGACTGTGTTGCAAACATGTATCTCTTTAAAATCTGAGCAGTCACTAACCAGACCTTCTTGTCCATACCCCCAGTAGACCTCCTCCTCCCTCTCCCCTGTCACCCACAGGGAGGTGTTATGGGAGCTTGCTCTTGAAGGACACAGGTACAGGAAGTCCTTCTATGGGTGAGAATAACCTGATGGATAATAACCATCAGGATAATTTGATGCTAAAACCAGACAAGGATACAACAAAATAAGAAAACTATAGGCCAATATCCTGATGAACATAGATGCAAATATCCTCAACAAAATACCAGCAAACCAAATTCAGCAGCACATCAAAAAGATAATTCACCATAATTAAGCAGGATTCATCCCAGGTCTGCAGTGATGATTCAACATATGCAAATCAATAAACATGACATATCACATTAATAGACTGAAAGGCAAAAATCATATGATTGTTTCTTTAAATGCAGAAAAAGCATTTGACAAAATTTAACATCCCTTAATGATAAAAACTCTCAACAAATTAGAAGTAATATAGCTCAACACAATAAAGGTCATATATGACAAACTTACAGAGAACAGTATATTGTGGGTTTGACATAAAGTTGAAAGTTTTCCCCTAAGATTTGGAACAAGACAAGAATGCCTTCTCTCACCATTTCCATTCAACATAGTACTGAAAGTTCTAGCCAGAGCAATTATGGATTTTTTTTTTAAGTCTCCAATTTGGAAAGGAAGAAGTTAAACTGTCCTTGTTTACACACAACATGATCTTATATCTAGAAAATCCTTGGGATACCATCAAAACACTGTTAGATAAGACAAAATTCAGTCAAGTAGCAGGACTCAAAATTAGCATATAAAAATTAGTAGTGTTTTAACAAATAGTAAGGTACATGAAAATAAAATTTCCAGTCAAATCTCATTCACAATAGCTTAAATAAATAAACAGATAAAATATTTAGGAATATATTTAATGAAAAAGTGAAAGATCTCTACACTGAAAACTATAAGACACTGGTGAAAGAAATTGAAAATAGGACTAGGTCCAGTGGCTCACACCTTGGGAGGCTGAGGTGGAAGGACAGCAAGCAGAGCCTAGGAGTTTGAGACCAGCCTGGACAGCATAGTGAGACCTTGTCTCTAAAAAAATAAAATTAGCAGGGTGTGTGACTTGCACCTGTAATCCCAGCTATTTAAAAGTCTGGACAAGAGAGTGATAACTTTTGCTAAAAAAACAAAACAAAAACAGCAATAATTAAAAAATAAACTGAAATTGATACAAATAGATTAAAAGATATTCCATGTTCATGGATTGAAATAACTAATATTGTTAAAATATCCTTATTACCCAGAGCAATCTACAAATTCAATGAAATCTCTATCAAAATACCAATGGCAGTCTTCACAGAAATAGAAAAAAAAATTCTAAAATGGATATGAAAACACAAAATACCTCAAATAGCCAAAGCAATCTTGAGTAAAAGCTGGAGGTATCCCACTTTAAAAGATGATACCAAGCTATGGTAATCAAAACAGCCTGGTACTAGCATAAAACCAGACGCCTAGACCCATGCCACAGAATAAAGAGCTAGAAATAAACCCACACATTTACAAGTGAATAATTTTTGGCAAAAGTTCCAAAACAATGGGAAAAAGACAGTGTCTTCAGTAAATGGTGTTGGGAAAACTGAATATCCACATGCAGAAGAGTAAAATGAGACCCTTTTCTCCTCTCATATACAAAATATGAACTCAAAATTGATCAAAGCCTTAAATGGAAGCCCCCAACTAGGAAGCTATTAGAAGAAAACATAGGGGGAAGCTTCTATAACATTGGTCTGGGCAATTCTTTTTTGGATAAGACTTCAAAAGGATAGGCAACAAATGTAAAAATGGACAAATGGGATTGCATCAAACTAAAAAACTTCTGCACAGCAAAGGAAACAATTGACAGAGTAAAGAAACAACCTTCAGAATGGGAGAACATATCTGCAAATAATATATTTGATAAGAGGCTAATCTCCAAAATATATAACTCAAACAATGCAATAGCAACAACAACAAAACCCAAAATAACTGGATTAAAAAGATCAGAAAACATGAACAGACATTTCTCAAAAAAAGCCATACAAATGGCCAACAGGTACATGAAAAAATGTTCAACATCAGTAATCATCAGGGAAACACAAATCAGAACTACACTGAGATTATCCTCTCACTCCGGAAGAATGGCTATTATCGAAAAGAAAACTAGAGATGAAGAGGATGTGGAAAATGGAAACCTTGCACACTACTAGTGGGATATACAATTTACATTATGAATATAAATTAGTATACCCATTATAGAAAACATTATGAAGGCTACGCAAAAAATTAAAAATAGTACTATCATATGATCCAACAATCCCACTATTGGGTATACATCCAAATGAAATCAGTATGTCCCACAAATATTTGCTTTCCCACGTTTATCGCAGCACAATTCAAAATAGCCAAGATACAGAATTAATCTAAGTGTTTATCAACATATGAATGGATAAAGAAAATGTGTCACACACACACACACTGGAATATATTCAGTCATAAAAATACACTGAAATGACACTTAAAAAGAAAATAAAACTTAAAAAAATGTTGCTCTCATGAAGGCATAGTAGACTTTTTGTGAGATGCTAAAGTTAAAATAGCTATGACTATTTAGCTCTAGCTTCTCAGCCCCTTAGGCGTGTGCCCTTCAAAGTTCTGTACTGTCCTGCTTGCTCTTAATACTTACTGTCATGATGATCTCATTCACTCCCATAATTTCAACTCTGTGAATGACTTCCAAACCTTTATGATTCAAATTGACATTTGTCTGAGCTTCAGAATTGCATTTCCAGGTGGTGTCTATCAGACACTCAAACTCAGTTAAGCTTAATAATAATATTTTAATGCTCCTTAGAGTAGCTCAGCCCACCGACTTCTGATACAAAGACTTGTGGTGTGCTTTTTGATTCCTCCTTCTTTTTTTACTCTCCCCTTACAAGCTTTAGCAATTGTCAATTCTTTCTTTAAGATGTTATTTTTATAATTTTGTGTTTACTCGCACATCATTTGCTTCTGCAGTATTTAGTAAACATATTAATTTTTCTATTTCTACTCTAGTATTTTATTATTTTATTTTATTTTTTGAGACAGGATCTCATTGCTGACCAGGCTGGAGTGTGGTGGTGTGATTTCAGCTCGCTTCAGACTTGATTTCCTGAATTCAAGTGAACCTCCCACCTCAGCCTCTGAGTAGCTGGGACTACAAGTGTGTGCGACCATGCCCAGCTATTTTTTATTTTGGTAGAGACAAGATCTCACTATGTTGTCCAGGCTGGTCTCAGACTCCTGGGCTCAAGCAAGCAATCCTTTCTCGCTGGGTTCCCAAAGTGCTGGCCTATTTTTAACGAATTCATTGTAACAGCTTTATGGAGATACAAATTACATGCAAAAGATTCACTCAGGATAAATATGCAGTTCAATTATTTTTGTGATGTAGAGAGTGGTGCAACAATCAACGCAATCTAGTTTTATGACATTTTAATCAACTCATAAAGTTCCCTTATATTTTGTAGTTCTCATGCTTATCTTCAGCCCCAACAACCACTGATAAAACAGAAATGTTATTTCTATAGATTTGCCATTTCTAGAAATTTCATACAAATGAAACCATTCTATATGTAGTCTTCTGTGTCTACCTTTTTCATTTACCACAATGTTTCTTAGATTTATTCATGTTGAAGTACCAGTAGTGTGTTTCTTTTTATTGCTGAATAGCATTCCATTGCACAGATATACCACATTTAGTTTATTCCACAGTTGATGGACATTTGGATTATTTCCAGTTTTTGCTCATGAATAATTTGGCTTCAAACATTCACATGTAAGTCTTTGTGTAGATATAAGCCTTCATTTCTCTTCATAGATACTTGGGCATGAAATTGGTGGATCATTTGTTAAGCATAGCTTTAACTTTTTAAGAAACTTCTAAACCATTTCCCAAAATAGTTACACCATTTTAGAATCTCACCAATTGAGAAACCTTGTCAATACTTGGGATTGTCAATCTTTTCATTATATACATCCTAGTGGGTGCGAAGTGAGTGGTATATTATTGTGGTTTTAATTTGCATTTCCCTAATAATTCATTATTTTGTCATTCATGTATCTTCTTGTGCTTATTTGCTGTTCATGTATCTTCTTGGATAATATGTCTACCAAAATCTTTAATAGATTTAAAAATTACTTTCTAACTATTGAATTGCCAAAATTCTTTGAAGGACCTGTATATAAATCCTTGATCAAGTATATGATTTGCAAACATTTTCTCCAAATGCATGTTTTAAAAACACTTTTTCTTAATGCTATCGTTCAAACAGCAAAAGTTTTCAATGTTGCTGAATTATAATTTAGCAATAATTTTTTTATGGATCATACTTTTTATGTCAAATCTAAGAATTTTTTGCCTAATCCAAGGACATAAAAGTTTTTCTCCTATATTTTCTTTTAGGAGTTTCATAGTTTTAGCCCTTACACTGAAGTCTATGGTCCATTTAAATTAATTTTGTGTATGGTGTGAGGTAGGAATATAAAATCACTTATTGGGTAGCATATTTAATTGTATTGGCACTGAGAGTTAAAAAACAAAAACTATCTTTTCTACAAGGGCTTGCTTGGCACCACTGTTGAAAATCAATTGTCTATAAATGTAAAGGTTTATTTCTTTACTCTCTATTGTGTTTCATTGGCCAACATGTCTATCCCTATGCCAAATACTATACTGAATTGATTATGCTAGCTTTATAGTAAATTTTTCAATTTGGTAAAGTTTTTCTTTTTCTTTTTTTTTTTTTTTTTTTGAGTTGGAGTCTCACTGTCACTCAGACTGGAGTGCAGTCGCCGCTCCCGGCCACCACAGCCTCGACCCGCTGGGCTCCGGCGATCCTTCCGCCTCAGCCTTCCAAGTAGCTGGAACTACAGGCGCGCACTACCACGCCCAGCTAATTTTTGATTTATCGTAGA
>CAUYQG010068449.1:0-25813 GCA_963574415.1 Tarsius wallacei
TTGCGCGCACCTATAGTTCCAGCTACTTGGAAGGCTGAGGCGGAAGGATTGCCGGAGCCCAGCAGGTCGAGGCTGCGGTGGCCGGGAGCGTGCCACTGCACTCCAGTCTGGGTGACAGAGTGAGACTCCAACTCAAAAAAAAAAAAAGTACCTCCTGTCCACACACAAAATCTGCATGTATTGGTTGGTGGTCCTGTCCCTTCGAGATCAAGCTACACATCAGTTTCCAATATAAATACTTGTCCCACCTTAATGATAAGGACCCCTTATGGCTCCATTTGCTGACAATTAATATTTGCTGTCTGGGCTGGCCAGTTTTTCATGTATGGAGCTTGACGATTGAGCACAGTCAGGCATTTGTATTAAAAATGAAAACCGAAGAAACGATTCAAAACCTACTCCAATGGGTTCTAGCTCAATTTGTTTAGTAGAAATTGTTGTAGCTGGCTTCCTGAAAACAAACATTGAGAATTGGTTTATCTCAGGATGATGTGCAGAAAACATTGAGACTGGTCCTGCTGGTAAGATGGTCCTCTTGCACTTCTGCGAGCGCTGGCCCACGGTGACGGTGACACACCATGGTGGTGTACCCATGTATGTTGGCTTAGCATCGTTCTAGAGTGAAACAGGTGTGAGGCTGTCACCGCTGACACATTTTTAATAAGAAACCATTCCCAAGGGAGCATCTTGGACCCTGTTTTTAAAACCTTCTTACCCCTAACTTGGAGCTGCAGAGTAGGCTGTGGACTTCAGCACAACATCAACATGGCTGCTCGAGAGATGGCAATTTACATCCTTTCCAAGTTGTAAATGCTAGTCTTTTGTTTTTGTTTTTCCAGTAAAAATACCATTAACTTAAAACAAAGTTTGCCTATAGATTCTCCTAAAAATTATATTATTTTTCATTATTAAGCATTTTACCCCACATGTAACTACTGTCTAGTTTAACATCGATGATATTATGAATAGAATTAGACTCATCTAGATTCTGTCGCCTTCCCTTTCTTCCTGTGGTAGTTACTGGCTGGAGTTTAGGTTTAGTATCCCCAATAATGTCTGTGTCCTTTTACCACATGGATGTGTAATTTTAGACAATATCGAGTAACCCATACATCCTTTAAAGCTTCTTATGAATGGCATCACTCTCCATATCTTAACACAGTTTGTCCTTTCCATTCCAACTTATGTTTGTGAGTGCAGCCATCCTGATTTATACAGCTCTAATTTATTCATTTTCTCTGTTGAAAGGATTTATGAATACTCAATTCAGATTTCTCTTTGGTATTTGAGATATGAATTTTCTTGACACAGATATTTCAGATGTGGCATGCTCATGGTGTCTAAATGCACTGCATTGTTCTTCATCTTCTGAAACAAGAAGTGATTGTGTCCATGTTGACGATAATGACTCATGAGTTAGGTATTTAGATATGTTTTTATTATACTTAATTATATATTATTTTAAAATATGCTTACTACAGTACTTACCGTTATAGGTATTACTCTGTGTCCAACTGGAAATAAATATTCAGTAAAAGGAAAAGACATCTCGATCTCTTAGCTCTTCTGTTGGTTCATTGAGAATGATTTCAGCCTGCATTGTGTTACACAGTTTTGAAGATTGGCAAGCACGGATGTGGGCTGTGAGACTTGTCTTACTGGTCTTGCTGCTGGAGAAAGGATCCCATTAGTGTTTAATTTGTGCTCATGTGTGTTTGGGTGCAATGTGTACAAAAGGATTATGTAACACATGCAAGCTATGAACCCTGTTGAACCTGCACATTCTCAACCTATCGCTAGGACTAATGAATTCTGTCGAAGGAACTTTTTGGCCCATCCACAATCCCATTCTCCCGACAGACCTTTCCTCTTGAAACTGTAATTGTTATTTTAAAGTTTTATTTATTTTTATTTTTTCTCTTCTTTAATACTGTAATTACTATTGTTGTGCTTTAAAAAGATAATCCTGCCACATACTTTTGTGTCCTTAAAAATTACATTGTTTAGTTTTGCTTGTTTTTAAGATTCATACAAATGTTATCAAATCTAATGCAGCTAACTTTAAAAATTCAGCTTACATGTTTTTAAATTGATCTGTGCTCTTGTGCATTGCTTCAGTTAATTCAGTCAGGTTAATATTCCACTTGGAAATGTTTGTAATTTACCATTCTTCTGTTGATGGGCTTTTGGGTGGTTTCTAGTTTTATTTCCATTACAATTAATTCTCCTATGAACATTTTTGCACAGAAACTTATGGATCAAAGAAGAGATGGGGAAAGCACAGAAAGAAGTGCATATGGTCCCTGACAGTGTTAGAACCCCCAGTGGTCACTGCCGACCACAGAGGTCTTGCTGTGCCAAGAAGGGGCTATCCGTGGGTCATCAGATGACCTGATTCAGGATTCCTGGGGGCCAAGTGCATTTGCTTCATTAGAAGGGCCCCATAACTCTTTGTAGGGTGGTTGAGAGCATGGAAGGAGGAGACTACTTCCAAACACATCACCCAAAAACAGTCAGCTCAGAACCATGGAGTAGGCGAGTCTGGTGGATCGAGCTGGCATGTTATTTTGAAACCAAGGACATGTTAAAATTTGTGGAATTTTCTTTAAATGTTCAAAAATTTGTGTTTTAAAGCAAATTTTATTCCTTTTTTTTTTTTTGGGTTGATGTTAGCCGCTACAAATTCCAAAATAAATTGCATAGTTTTCAGCCTTACAAATGCTATATAAAAATAACAATATTTTATGTGAGACCCACATTTATGATTATAAGCATCAGTTGCCATTGTGTGCCTTCTGTGTACATGTAAATGGTGTAGAACCTGAATTTGTCTCCACATTTAGCCTTTTCTAATGGCACTGTTACTTTACGGTTGGTTTCAGTCATGGTTGGCAAATCTCTAAAATTGTAATTCTCACATATTGGGGACCACCATCCTCAGTTAGAGCAGTGGTCTTAAGAACTCCCCTCTTTGCACGTGCTAGTCATGTTGTTACTACCTTGTCCCATAGTCCACTTGTTTGCATTCCCCAGCTATTCTATAAGCTCCCAAGGTGACAAGAACTTTGTGCTCCCGTTTGTATCTCAGTTCTTAGCACCGTGGCTGATCCGTAGTAGAACAAATGATGAGGGATCAACTGGAGGTGGCAACCAGTCAGACGTGGGGCAAAGAAGAAAGAAACGTGGTGATGTATATTAGTAGAAGTGTATTAAATTTATCAGTGGACATGCATCCGTGGAAATTGGGAGTATAAGAAGGCAGAATGATACTGTAATTATGGGTATAAACCCTGGAATCAGTGAGACAGACCTGAGTGTGGGTCCCTCTGACCTTAATTATCTCTGTGGCTCTGAGCAACTAGCTAAAGCTTTTAGATTCTTGGGTTTCTCATTTGTAAAATGGGCATAGTGATAGGGTTGTAATATATAAAGTAATCTATTTAAAGAGCTTAGCATGTTCTTGGTATGTTGAATAGTGCTTTCATCATCATCATTAAGTTTGGAAGAGGAAATGCTGAGTTTTATTTTTCCTCTGCTTAAACATTTGAACTTTAGGTGTCAAAGGCAGTCAAGTGAAATAACCTACCCTCTGTAGAGGTGGTGGTTGCAGCTGAAGATTTGTGAGACTCCAGTGTTTGGGTAGTCTTTAAAACCAGGGGATCATATTGGCTTTCCTAGGAGAAGATGTGGAATAAGAAGAACAGAACAGGCTGCATGATGATAAGTTTTTAAAGTGAGAGTGAAAGAGAAGGGGTTCCCAAGAAAGGAAGCCTTGGAGGAACTTTCTGGGTGGCCAAGGGGAGGGCAGTGCATGTTTGGGGGAAGATGCTGTGTTGAAGTCATGTAGGGACAGGAGTGGAAAAGAGGCCACTGGATATAGTGTTTGAAGATTTGGCTGTATTTTCAGTAATTTCTGGAGAGCAGTTAGGATCGAAACTAGTTTAAATTTTTAAAAACATATTAAAATAATTTTAGAAGTACACGCGAGTTGCAGATGCAGTACAGAGCGTTCCTTCACCCAGCTTCTCAATATCAACACCTTAACATGACCTTGATACAGCAGTCACATCCAGAAAATGAACATTGTTACAGGACTGCTAACCACATGCAGATTCCTGGATTTCACAAGCCTTTCCACTGTGACCCTTTTACTGTACTGGCTCCAGCCCAGGACCTCACACTGCCTTGGCTGTCCTATCCCCTAGTTTTCCAAGTCTGGGGTGGCTCCTCAGCCATTCCTTGTCTTTCATGCCCATGATACCTCAGGTGTTTTGTAGAGTGTTCCTCAGTTTGGGTTTGTCTGATGTTTTCTCATGATTAGATTGAGACTAGAAGTTTTGGGAAGAATAATAGATGGATTATTCTCAATGCATAAAATTGGGGGATATAGAATGGGGATGATTCTTATTACTAGTGATGTCAACTTATATCACTTAGGTTTGGGTGGTACTATGTGGGTTTCTCCACTATAAAGTTATTATTTTCTCCTTTGAAATTGGTAAATTGCATGATCAATGTTTATATACCTAACCCTGAACTGTACCCCACATCTCTATAATAAATAATAATATAAAAAAAAGAAATGGTAAATATTTTGAGGGAGATACTTTGAGATTATGCAAATATCATGTATCTCTTTAAACTTTCATCCTCCAGTTTAGCATTCATGGACAATATTACTGTGATATTCTGATGGTGGTGCTCTGTTTCCCTCATCCCTTCCACAGGTATTCATTGGAATTCTTCCATATGAAAAAGTATTGCTTCTCCCACTGTTTATTTACTTAATTGTTTATATTAATAAATATTTGTTTTATTCTTTGGATTATATAATCCAGTATTATCAATATTTATTTTATTGTTCAAGTTGTTCTAACTTTGACCATCAACAGCTCTTTCAGGTTGGCTCTGATGTCTTTTCCACATGCCCTATCTCTTTTTAACATTTTGTTTTAAGGTATTTGGGTTCTCAAATTATCCCACATATAATTGAGCCCCTTTAGTGGGAGCCTCTTTAGGCTGACTTCTGTGTCCTTTTGATATGTACCTGTCATTTTTGGAATGTGCTCTTTCTAGCACTACAAGATGCTTCACGTTCAGCTAATATTTTCTCTGTTGCAGTCCTGGAATCAACTATTCCTCCAAAGATCTTTGGTCTTTTTGACTCAGTAGACCCCAACCTTTTGGCATTAGAGACCAGTGTCATGGAAAGCAATTTTTCCATGGATGGGAGCAGTAGGAGGAGGGTAGTTTCAGGATGATTCAAGTGCATTGTATTTATTATGCACTTTATTTCTATTATTATTGCATTGTAATATATAATGAAATAATTTTACAACTCACCATAATGCAGAATCAGTAGAAGCCTGATCTTGTTTTCCTATGACTAGATGGTCCTATTTGGGGTAATGGGAGACACTGACACCTGATGTGAGTTGCTTATGTCCAGTCTTCATAATCTTGTTTTGGTTGCTGTCACTGCAGAAAACCCTGCTTCACAAACGTAGGATGTTGGAAATGGAAGCAGACAAGCAGGCTTTTAGTGCTTTTTGTAGCAGTCTCAGGATATTCCACCTTGACTTTAATCTAGAACGTATGGAGATTTGAAGTTGTTGCAAACATACTTTTAAGGCCACCGTCATTTGCAATCTCAAGCAGTTGATCCTCTTCTAGCATGGACAAAGTCAATTCATTTGGCTTATTCACAAGTGGGTCACAGATCTATTCCTTCTCAGTTTGGGGGTCTTTTGTGGTTGGGAAGAAATAATCAGACTCTTTTGAAAGCTGAGATAGGTATGTACCAGCTGGGAGAAAGCAAACCCTGGCTCATTCTCTTTCAAAATCTCTGCTAATGTTTGAAACATGTTAAAAATCCCAATGTTCACTTATTGCCCCCATAATTCCAATTTGACTTTGAATGTAGCCACTTTATCTGCCAACTTGAACACAGTTGTTGATCCCCTCTGAATTGACAGATTGAATTTGTTGAACAGGTTGAATAATGTCACAGAAGTAAGCACGTTTTTGCGAACCATTTTGTGTCATTGAAATGCCAGTGTGACTATTTTTCTAAAAGAAATCTCTGGAGTGGTTCTGGTAACTCAGAAACTCTGGCCAGTGATCTGCCTTTAGAAAGTCATCTCACTTCTGTATATAAGAGAAGATGTGTGTGCTCTGCGTCCATCTCCTCACAGAACTGTGCAAACAGATGTAAGTTAAGGGCATGTACTTTTATTTGGTTGATAATTTTAATCACACCCTGCAAAATGTTAAGTCCAGGTGACATTTTTCGACTAGCCAGCATTTCTCTATGGATGACATGGTGCCTAGACTGACATTAAGAAGCGAACCTCTTTGACCCAAGTAGTGAAACCAGAAAACCATCTAGTCATGGCAGCCACTCCATCTGTGCATATGCGGACACAAAGTGACCAATTCAGTTTTCCTGATATGTAATCATTCAAAGACTTGAATAGTTCTGCAGTTGTGGTATTGGTTGGCAAGAAAAGTGCACATAATATATCCTCATGCATATCCTCCTGAAAAATATAGCACACAAAAGCAAGCATTGTTGCCTTATTGTCAGCATTGGTAGATGCATCTACCTGGATTGTGTATTATGACTCATTAATCCTCTCTAACAGTTGTGCCTCAATATCCTCTGTGATTTTATCAGTTCATCTAGCTGTGGTGCTAGGTGAAAGAGGAGCACGTGCCACCTTTTGAACTGCAGACTCTCCTAAAAGTTCATGACAGATGTCCTCAGCATCAGGCAGGATCAAGTCTTCACCAATAATAAAGGGCTTCTTAGCTTTAGCAATGCAGTTAACCACTAAGAATGATGCTCTCCATGCAAACACAGTGATGGCCTTCAATAATTGCTTCTGTTTTTCAAGTTCACATTTTTTTTTTAACTTCAAAGGCTTGTCTTTTAATGCTCAGGCTCTATATGGCGAAGCAGTTTTGAAGGTTTCATGGTTTTGGTGGGTACCGGTTGCCACATACTATACAAAATGGGCTTAGAGAATGTGAATTATCTGTTGCAGTGAGCCTGTAACTTAAGTAGGACTCTTGGTATTTTCTTTTAAATGCAGCTTTCTTTTTGCTGGCAGTCTTAGAGTCTTCTGCTCTCTCATCATTGGGTCCTTCCCCCTTTTCAAAGAAACTCCAGTGACCTTTGTTTTTTGGCTAGGGTTGGCTTGTAGGCTTATCAAAATTGTGACTGATACAAATGTACATTGTGGGAAAGAGGCACAGATGGAAGTGGTAAATAAAATAATGGTTGGGGCCACATGCAGACTAAAGTAAGTGTCAGATTCTGACTTAAAGCCGGCCACCAGATGTGACTGTACAATTGAAGTACATCAACTCACTTGCCACTCACTGATAGGGTTCTGATATGAGTCTACAAGCAATTGATTTCTTATGGTCTCTGTGTAGTCAAACTTCACTGCTAATGTTAATCTGTATTTGCAGCTGCTCCCCATCATGGTCTCAGCTCCATCTCAGATCATCAGGCAATAGATTTTCATAAGGAGCACACAACCTTGATTCCTTACGTGCTCAAATTACAATAGGGTCCGCACTCCTGTGAGAATCTAATGCTGCTGCTGATCTGATGGGAGGTGGAGCTCAGGCACTAATGAGAGATAGGGAGTGGCTGTAAATACAGATGAGACTTTGCTTGCTCACCCACTGCTCACCTCCTCTTGTGTGGCCTGTACCAGTCTGTGACCTGGCGGTTGAGGACTCCTGTTTTTGAGAGTGGTATTTAGAAGCCAAGATATGGGCTCTACATGTGTGCACTACTACTGAGGTGTTGGTGTTGTTGGACTCTCTCAGTGGACAAAACTAGATCATATATTTATGTGTACTGACCTATGCCACACATATCCATAATTGTTTGTATATCTAATAGAATGATTGGAAGGTACAGGTATAGGGATAGAACAGATTACTCTTTCAAGAATTTTGATGTTATTATTGAATAACTTTTTTTTTTTTAGTTCTCTCTATAATGTGATTTTTGCAATAAAAAACTTTAAAAATGTGATGGGAGGAGGCTGTCTGATAGGTGATAACTTTGAAGAAGGAGCAGACTAAGGAAGGTATTTTGGTTCAGGAGGCGGTAACTTAAGTTTATAGATAGAAAAGGAGTCAGAAAGAGAAAGACTGAAGAAAAAAATAAAGTGTAACTCAATGGAGTAAAAGTATGAGAAATGGCAAGGTATGAGAAAATAAATTCACAACAGAGGTAGTGTTCAACGTGGCACACAGCCTTCTCTGAGACACAGGAGGGAGGGAAGGAAGGATGAATGTAAGTGTAGTGGAGATTGCAGCTGGACCTAAGAGAGCTGGTTCCTGTGGGAGCCTGTCTTCTGTTAAGGCAGAAGCCAGACTGCATCTGGCGGAGAAGGGTGCATGAATGCTGGAGAGAAGAGAGTTAGGAAAGAAGAGACATGGAAACCTATCTCCCTTTCTCACGTCTACCACCTGGCATGCTTGATATTTTATTTTTGTTAAGGAAAACCCTGACATAATGTGATTAGTAGGTGTTAAAAGTCTCAGTTTGTATAATTCAGGATTTTTTTTTTTTTTTTTTTGAGGTTAATGAAATGAGTTTATCAAGCTTGGGTAAGGCCACCTGGAGACTCATGTCTGTCAGCCGATGGCAGTCTTCCTCTGTATCCTAAATATCTACAAAGATACTTGTGGATTCTCCCTTCCTGACACCAGTGATGCCAGAAATTTCCAGGCTAATTACATTTCCATAACCCTCTGATGGATTGGGGTAGGGAGACCCCTGCCTCTCCCTTTCAGAGGCCATTTGTCTGCCCACTGCCTCCTCTCCTTTCTCTACAATGTCAAAACTCTGTCCGGATCTGAGAAGGGAAAGTGGGAGGGGAAGCCACCCACATTGCCTTTTCAGGTTGGAGCATGGGCGTGATATTACTGTGCTGTTCTACGTCTCACCTACCTGAAGGCAAACTTCATGAAGCCAGGGATTCTTCCTACCTTGTCCACTACTTTCTGGCGGTAATGTCCTGCCACAGCCCTCTTGCCCCTGACCTTGTTGGGGACAAGCTGTACTCTTCTCTTTGTACCCATCTTTTTGGCAGAGCCAGGTGTATAAGGGGTCCTGCATCCTGTTTTTTTCTCTGTGGTTTAGAGGGATAAAACTGACCTTTCACTTAACAAACCAAAACTCAGGATTTCTTTCTACCAGAAGTCCTTGACATGTGAGAATGTGCAGAGCTCCTCAGGTTACAGGAGCACCAGGTCCTGCCCCACATTTGGGTTGACATTTGTGGGATGACACCCTCCCAGTTCTCATGGGTTGGGCCTTTCCCTGCAATAGTTGCCTTTGTGGCTCCCAGTCTGCAATAACAGCCTGATGAAGCAAGTGGATCTTCTCTCCTGATGTTTAATAGAATCTGACAGATAAAGTGGATTGTAATGAATAAATTATCTAAAACCCATTTCTGTTTCTTTGTTTAAAATGAAAACATGGCCTTGAATATGTTTTTTTGAGAGAAAGAAGAGAGACTTTGATTAGGAATTCTCTGTACTTTCAGTTTTGGGTAGAAGTGAAAGCCATTCCCTGAAAGCTCTTGGGTGTTCCCAGTGGCCTTTACTGTAGACGGGAGGCTTTTGAATTCTCCGACTTGTATGGGTTGGTGCAGCCCAGATGACACAGGAATATTCCATGGGGCAGAAGGAGGCAATTGCACTTTGGATGTTTCTTCTGTTCTCTGCAGCGCTGAGGCTGTTAATTCTGCAGGCTGCCCTTTACAGGTTTGCAGGGCTGTAATTCTGGCCTAGAGCTTGACAAACTACCCAGGATCTTTCTGAAATGGGAAGGAGATCTGCACACTCATGATCTAATAAGGATTAGCTTTCAAAGGTCATTTTCCTCAATGTGGTTTAATAGAGTTGGTTTTATATTCCCTAAGGGATACAGACTTCTGGATTGTTGCAGTCTTACTAAACTTAATACATACAGCTAAAGTTTTCATTGAAACAGTCTCTCCTCCAAGACAGTGGTTCTTAGCTAGGGAGAATTTTTCCCCCAGGGACATTTAGCAATGTCTAGAGACCTTTCTGATTGTCACATCTGGGCAGGGAGTGGGTAAGTGCTTCTGGCATGTAGTGGGTAGAGCTCAGGATGCTGCAGAACATTGTGCAGTATACAGGACAGCCCCACACAGAGTGACTGTCTCCAAATGTCCTGATTGCTGAGGGGGAGAAACAGTTCAAGGGAAGCAGCCATGGAGGCATCTGCTTCTGAGCAGGTTTCCGGGAGCTGCAGCCCTCTATGCAACCATTCTCTGTGGTGGAGCATCTCAATGGGTGTTATAGGCATGAACGTCCTTCTCATAACAAAAAAATCCTTGAAGCTAAGACCGACTTGAAACATCAGGGCTCTGTGCCATGCTGTCCCATGAATGAGCTTTAGACAATGGAGATACCCTGGCCGCAAGGGTACTTGGGCTGTGAGGATTCCTCTTGTAACCTGGGCATTCATTGCTAGCAGGTCATAGAGTTTGGAAGGAAAAATCATTATTGTTCTCCTAATGTATCAGTACTTCATTATTTTAATAAATTATGTTTAATTAATTTGTGCCTCAGACATTTATAAAATAACTTTTGATTTTGGCAAATGTAAAAAATAGATTTCAGCTTAAAAGGCAAGACCTGAGAACACTGTGCTCAAATATCTTTTATTTTGTGCCTGTCTGCTGCCTTTGGGATCTTGTGGGCTTGTCCTTAGAAGGTTGTAAAGATGACAGCAGCCACCTTTTACTGACGGTCACACAGAGGACATTGTTAGGTGGCTATGGACAGGACTGGGTGAGCTATATTCAGATGTTCCTCAGTGAGCCTAGAACATTAAGGGAGGTAAATAAATAGCACACAGCATTTTCAGTGTAGAAAGATGCAATGATTTCCCAGGCTGCTGCCAAAATCTTTTCTCCTGTCAGTGTAGGGGGTGACCCTACCCAATTAAAGGGCTCCTTTTGGCCCTCTGTCTCCCATCACAACTGTGTGAAAGCAGGAGGTGGGAGGAAGGGAACTCTCACCATACCCGGGAGACCTGTTGGCGTTGTCTTGCTTGCTCCTGTTTCTGGGGAAAACTTGACAAAGGCAGCATGTGCTGAAACATCTTTACTTTTTCTTTGAACAGCTAATAGGTACTACCTGTTCATTACCAACTGTGAAAGGAGTACAGGAATATATTACCGTAAGCCTGGAGGTTGCCCTTTTCCTTCCTCCTAACAGTCTTTGTACATTCTGTCTTTTTTAATAGAAGTAATTTCTATGATATAAAGATTCCTACAGAAATAATAAAAGAAGTCAGTGTGACACCTCTCCTTACCTTTATCTCCTTAACCAGAGAAAACAGCCCTTAGCAGTTTGATATTTCTTCTTTCAGCATGTTGACATGATCTGTTTGTCTTTGGCATGTTTGCTATGTTCTCACAATGTGTGGTGCATGCTCAGGTGGGAGGACATGGGATTTACATTCATAGCTCTTCTTCTTTTCCATACAAAATGAGACTGTGTTGTATATGATATTCTGAGGCTTACATGTTAAAAGTCATAAAAACCTCTGCCATTGTTCCATGTCAATGTATATAAATAACCTCAGTCTTTTTCATGGGGCACTGTGTTCTATAATGTGAATGTGTGGACTCTACTTTGCCTGTTGATTCCATCATATTGGGTATATTAGGCTCTAGATTAAGACACTCCATTCTGGGATTTTTTTTTTTTAGTTGGAGTCTCACTCCATTGCCTAGGCTGGAGTGCAGTGGCAAACTCACGGCCACCCCATCATCAACCTGCTGGGTGCCAGTGATCCTTCCTCCTCAGCTTTCCAAGTAGCCAGAACTACAGGCCTGTGCAACCACGCCTGGCTAATTTTTGATTTTGATTTATTGTAAAGACCAGCCTCACCATGTTGTCCAGGCTAGTCTTGAACCCGTGGGCTCAGGTAGTCCTCTTGCCTCTGCCTCCCAAAGTGCTGGGATTACAGGTTTGAGCCACTGCGCCTGGCCCATTCTGGGATTTTAAAATATAAAATGGAATTTGATTTGTCTCCATGTAACAGTCCATGTGGGCCTTTGGGGGCCCAGGCTCCATCCACCTCCTGGCTCTGCTGTTCTGCAGCTGTTGTCCTCAGTGTAGTGGAATGTGTTTTACCACATTCACACCCTGGCATGGGTGAGCATGCGGACTGCACTTAGAGTATGGATATTGCACTTCTGATCATGTTCTTCTGGCCAGAATTTGGAAGCAGGAGGAGGGAGGAGAGGAGCTTAGTCTGCAAGGACAGACTTAGCTGTAAAGGAAACTGGGCGATGTGTTCAGCTAATTCTGCCATTGGTAACGAAGCAAGAGACAATCAGATATTTAACTAGCATTCTCCACCACAGTGGCATTTAGATAGCTTACAGCTTTTTGCCAGTGAAAATACTGTACATCTTTATGTACAAATGCAAGTATTTCTATAGGATGGATACCTAGAAATAGTCAAAATGAATGTACATTTGAGATTTTTTATAAGTACTGCCCAGTTGCCTTCCAAAAAAACTTAATTAATTTACATTCCACTCCACAAAGAATGAGTGTTCTGTTCAATATCCTTCAAAATGGGGTAGTATTCATCTTTTATCTTTTTTTCCAGTTTTCTAGATGAAAATAGATAATATGAATGGATGGATGGATGATAGATTCTTATTGTACTTTGCATTTCCATGATTAGTTGAGATCATGAATCTCTTCTCATAATCATTGATCATTCATGTTTCTTTTGTGAATTGCCTGTTTGTATCTTTTGCCTGCTTTTGTATTGCTTTTTGTTGTTGTTTTGTCCTTTGTTCATCTGCAGCAGAAGCTTATGTATACGTACATTCTAGATATAAATTATTTGCCACGTATGTTGTACTTATTTCATTCTGAACTTGCTCGTTGTTGGTATGTGTCTTTATCAGAATTATGTAATTTTTATCTTATTATATCTGTCAATCTTTTCCTTTAAGACTTACTAGGTTTTGTGACTTGTTTAAAAAGAACTTTCTTACACCAAAATAAATAAAAAAACTTTTTAACTGTGCTTTTACATTTAGGTTTTTAATCCATACTGACTTTTTTGTGTATAGAATCTCAGATAGCGATATCAAATGGTTAGATTTTTCAACATCACTTACTGACTTGTTCATTCCCCCCTTACGGATTTAAAATGCCTCCTCCTTTACAATTATATATGTGGATCTATTTCTAGGTTTTCTTCTCTGTTGATTTGTTTGCCTCACCCTCACTAAAACCATTCTGTAATATCTTGTAACACAAGTTCCCATTCATAATTCTTTATTAATTTAAAAAAATTTGTGCATTTCTCTTTTGCACTAACTTTATAGTCATTTCATTAGTTCCGTTAAAGGAATACCCTGAAGGTATTTTGATTGGGCTTGTGTTGATTTTCTAGATTCATTAGCAAAGAATTGACATCTATAGACTCCTTCAGTGGGTTTATCTATAGCAAACATTTTCAGGTATTCTCTTATGTAGTTCTGTGGTTATAAACAATCCACCAAATGAAAACATTTGAACAACATAAAAATGGCAGGGAACGAGGAGAGTGTGATCCTTGCCCATGACGTAGATGCCTGCACACACCGCACACACTCGGGGTCATCGACACTTTGCATGATCACACCTGGGATGAAACTTACATCTGGTTCATTACCATGTGTGTCCAAAGCTACCTTGATGCCAAATTCCCCCAGGCCTTGCTTGGTTCTTGCCTTCTGTTCTCTTTTCTTGTTGAGTTATAAACAATCCTGTAGGCAATACCAGAAGTAGAGTTTGTGGCTTAACTGCTAAGAGATAAACTTACCTTTTCTGTGAGTTTGATTTCTACCATTTTCTGAGAAATTGATTTCTGCCATAGTTTTACCACTGGCACTATTGATGTCTGAGGAAAGGTAAATAATGAAGATATTCTGTGGATAATTGCTTAAACATGTTAGCTTTGAGGGAGGATTTTAAGTGTTTCTCTAGTGAGATGAGAACATTCTTTTCTACATTTACCTATACTCATTAGAGTCCTTTCAGGTGCTGAACAGTACAGTGTGTTCAGGAAGATGTTTTGCTTAGTGGATTACTGTTAATAGCTTATTGCTCTGTGATTTAAAAACAATTTACATAGCCAAACCCGTTTATACCTTACTTATGATTTTTAAAAGTCATCTAGAGGATAAAGTGCTTATGGACATTCTGTGGAATCAAAGGGACAGTGGCATGCAAATTTGATCAACTCTTTGGAGCTCTTCTTCCTTATAAATGAGGTGTGTGTTGTGAGCATGGTGATATTATGAAGTAAAAGGGTGAACAGAGAAGTGGTGTGAATAGCATGTTTATGAGGGATAATATGTAAGATAGCTGTGGACTGTATGGAGGGAGAACCTGCAGTGGGAAAGTACAGGCTTCTAAGGAGACTGCAGAGGAGCCCCAGGCTAGGGTGTGAACTTCCACAGCCTCCAGCACTTGGCTCTCCTGGAGTGAAATAGCCTCTGAGTAGATGTGAAGAAGTTTAGTATAGATGATAACTCAAGCATCTCTCCAGGCCCATGTGCTGTGCTTCTGTAACATGCAGTACTTGTCAGTTTCTGAGATGCACACGTAACACATGCGCCCTTGTTTCTCTTCCAGAACTACACACAGTACATCCCTCTGTCTATATACGACCTGCAGACATGGATGGGCAGCCCATCGATCTTTGTCTATGACTGCTCCAATGCCGGCCTGATCGTCAAGTCATTCAAGCAGTTTGCTTTACAGCGAGAGCAGGAGCTGGAGGTGAGGTGCTCTGGATCCTGGAGAGGGGGCTGGATTTTTGTCTTGATTTCTTCCAGCGTGAGAAATGGGTGGGAAGGTAGAAGGTGTTGGATGTTCTTTGAATGGAGAAGTGCTCAGAGTGCCAAGGACACAATGGCGTCTTCCATGACGAAGAACTGGGGAGTACTTGGTAGAGACTTATGGAGTTATTTTTACCTCTCATTTTACTCAGTGTCATTTTTAAGCTGAACTTTAATTAAGTGATAACAGTGATATAATTGATTTGTGTTCCAGTGGTCTCTGTCTCTAAGATAAATGTTAAAATAAAGCAGATTTATTTTTAGAAGAAATGGACCCATATCTGCAATACCACAGTCTTCGATTCTACTAGCATCTTTGCTATTACCCCAATTTCTTTTTTCTTTTATGTTTAAAAGGAAAGAAAAAACACTACTAAGCTAAATGATAGAAAACAAACCAAAACAGCTGTCATTGGTAGCTCCTGCTTAAAAAACCCAAGAGGCTGAGTGGTGCTCTGATAATGAAGAGACATTTTGCTTGGTTGTTTTAATTAATATTTGATGTTTGAATTAAACAGTGAATTCTAAAGACAAATTGAAGAGGCACTTTCAATTAAGAGGCCTCCATCCTGTGGCCTGCACAAGAGTGTCAGAATAAAATATTCAGCCTCGAGGGGGTCATAAATTCTGATTGGTTATGGTACAGGAAATTCTCAGTTCAGGAACAAAAATGGTCTTGAGTGCATTTCCTCAAGCATTTTGGGGTCTGTTCAATTTTAATGTATTGTTATGTTTTTAACATTTCATCAGAGAATAATGCTGAAACCATCTGCAACAAAATTTGAAATTCTAGTTGGTAGAATTTAAATGTTAACATGTCTACAGTTTAATATTTTATATTTATGAATTAAGTCCTTATGCAGAACATTGCATGAAAATGACTGATAAATATAATGCCCTTTTTCCATGAAAATGGAACCAAATGCCACAAGTGTGTTTGTTTTTATTCTGTAATAAGAAAAGGGGAAAGAAAGATCATGTTTTGTAGTATCAATTTTTACCTTGCTTTTCAGTATTTCATCTGAGTTTACTCAGGGGATAGGTTATCTAATGAGCACTAAAAAACTCAAAGCAATGAGAGTTAATTTACTGTTCCTTGCATCAAGTAATAAATATTGCAAAAAAAATATTTTTTTACATCTATAATATGTAAATGAATATGCCAAAGAGTCCTGCCTGATTTTTATACCGGATTTATGGGCAGACTGGTTAAGGGAAAGACCAATATATCAGCCTTAGTTAATTAAAACATGTTAAATATGGACCCTCTCCCCTTTTAGCAGAAGGCCGGTGTTTGTAGCTCATGCATAATATTAAATGTTTACTTTCCAGAGCTTTGAGTATCTACTCAGTCAGCCCTGTTTGTGTTCTCTGTATGTTGTCAAGAATTAATCAGCCTAAGACTGTTCGTTTCATTAAGTGCAACAAAGAAGATTTCCATGCATCTTTTTTAGGGCTGGAAAAAGTTTAACTGACTCATTCCTCATAAAGGAGACCAAATGAAAAAAAAAAAGTTAACTGAGGTAGCAAATAGATGGCAAAGCAATGTTATACCATATGTTTTATAATTAGCTCTTATTTTTATCTTCATTCTTTTTTTTAATTACAGTGTAGCTCAGTCTTGTGTTTTTCTATTACACTTACTATTATTGGCTATTGTTCAGTTGGTCTCTTGCATAAACAGCGGAAATTAAAATGATAATATTGGCTCCCAGCTAATATCTTAATGTTCATTTTAGTTATCTTACTATCTGCTGTAGAAACAGCAAACCTATGTGGCCTCCTAGCTTTTATTCTTTTAAAATATTATTTCCTTCCAAGCAGCTAACAAATTTCTTTGTAAATGTACAATATATTTTAATACTTTTTATTATATATTGTGAATGAAAAGAAATTGGTAGGTAGATGATTTGTGCTAGTGTTTAAAAAATAGTTTAAAAATGATTAAATATAATGCAAAAAATGGTTACTTGAACCAGAAAGCCTCCAAATAATAAACATTAACACAAATATGAGTGACATAAATTCTAGGAGATGATTATCAGCTTTCATATTATTAGTGGCACAGTGCTTGTCCTGGGACTATGAGGTTTATTTATTGTATACGTCTCTCTCAAAGGAGTACTGTAGGTAGCGTAGGAGACAACTTCATAAAAGCGCAGCATAAATTATTGTGCACAATTGAAACTTCATCATAGTCAAGACATACATATCTGTCACTCAGTAATCTGTACATTTTCACTGTGTGATATTGCTTTGTAATTTGAAAATTAGGGCAATCTTTAAGTCTTTCTGCTTTCAAACTTCTTTTATAAACAAGTATTTTTATTTTTACCAAATTAGTATATGCCATGGTTTTTAAAAAATCATAGTACGGAGGGCTTATAATGAATGAAATAGTCCCTAACCCCACATCTCTCCTGCTGTGACTGTTACCAAAGACCTTCCTTTTAACTACTTATGTTTCTAGTTCCTCTAGAAGGTGTCTACATAGCTGAATATGATACTTCTTGTTGCATCAATTTTAAGTTATCTGTGAGCGTTTTCCTGTGATACATACCAGGAACAGCGCTGCTGTTAATAAATTCTGCATAAGGAATGGAAAATTATGTGGAAGTGTGACAGTGAAGAAATACGTACGTGGTAGTTTTAATTAATATTTGTCTTTTGTGTTCATAGTGAATTCTCTTTTTTTTTTGAGTTGGAGTCTTACTCCATCGCTCAGGCTGGAGTACAGTGGCACACTCACAGCCACCCCAGTGTCGACCTGCTGGGCTCTGGCAATCCTTCTACCTCAGCCTTGCAAGTAGCCAGGACTATGGACGCACACTACCATTCCTGGCTATTTAGATTTATTGTAGAGACGAGGTCTCGCTAAGTTGCCCACGCTGGTCTCGAACCCGCAGGCTCAGACAATCCACTCACCTCGGCCTCCCAAAGTGCTGGGATTACAGACTGAGCCACCAAGCCCGGCCCATAATGAATTTTGAAGAGAAAGTTCCTGATTGAAGAGGCTGTGTCACTAGCTATGCCTTCCCACTTTCCCTCTGCCCTCTAGTTATTTCACTACATTTAACAAAGGTTATTTATTCTGTAACCTTTGCAGTTTTAAATAATATCCTTATACTTGCATTTCTAGTTTTATCAATAATAGGTAATACGTTTTGGTTTTAAGGTTCTCTGCTTCCTTGCACTTTCTTTTGTCTCTTTTTTTTCCCAACTTCTGTCACCTTCACTTTTATTTTTGTAATTATTTTCTGTTCTCTGACAATAATTACATCTTCTATGCTTGAGTGTGGATCAGTTCTATAAAATGACAAGTTTTAAACTGTATTACCTGATTATGATCATGTAAATATTGTCCATTCAATGGCTAAAATAGGGTAGTGTGATTTCCATCTTTATAACAGTTTTTGTTTGCTTTGCTTGGACATTTTCTCTTTTCTTCTTGAATTATATATCTTTAACACTTTGTCACTTTCTAAATTTTCAAGGATAACATCAGCATGCAGAATATGCCCTTTTCCCAAAGTGTCTTTCGCATCCCTCCCCTGCACTCTCAGCTGACGACTCTGTGTAGGCCTGCTCCAAGCTCCACAGCTGTCAGCTGGGGATTCCCTTTCTCACTCTTGGAATGTATCCACTGTTTTCTGGATCCCAACTCTTCCTCTCTCTTGATTTTTCTCCTTTGTTCTACTAGAACAAATCCTCAAGTAACAACCTAAGAAAGGACATATGGTAGTGATCTTCCTGAAACCTTGAGCATTTGCATTTGGAATGCTTTCAGCTGTACGTAAAGAAAAACCTCACCGTTGGTCTTTGAAAAAATAGCAGTTTGTCTTTTTCACTAATAAGATCTCTGTGGCAAATGACTTACTTTTTGGTAATGCCACTGGGGATGAGGCTGTTTTGTTTTTCTGTGTTGGCATCCTTAGCTGGTTGGCCTTATCCTCTTGGTTGTGATGTGCCCACCAAGCTCCAGGTGTGTCATCTGCCTTTGAGGCAGAAGGAAGCAGGGAAAGGGCTATACTGGCCACACCTGTCTCTTTTATTAGGAAAGTACAAGTCCAGCCTCTGTATCTGTGGGTTCTGCATCTGTGGATTCAACTAACTGTAGATCCAAAATATTCTGGGGGGGTGGGGGGTGGGGGACACACCTATGCTAAACATGCACAGACTTTTTTTTTCTTGTTATTAGTCCCTAAATAACAGTGTGGCTTAACTATTTAGAGTTGTAAAAAAATATTCTAATGGCCGGGCTTGGTGGCTCAGCCTGTAATCCCGCGCTTTGGGAGGCCAAGGTGAGTGGATTGCCTGAGCCTGTGGGTTCAAGACCCACCTGGGCAACTTGGCGAGACCTCATCTCTACAATAAATCAAAAATGAGCCGGGCATGGTAGCGTGCGCCTGTAGTTCCAGCTACTTGGAAGGCTGAGTGGAAGGATAGCCGGAGCCCAGCAGGTTGAGGCTGCGGTGGCCGGGAGCGTGCCACTGCACTCCAGTCTGGGTGACAGAGTGAGACTTCAACTCAAAAAAAAAAAAATTCTAATGTATATGTTACATGTTATAGTAGATATGGTTACATGTTACATAGGATTGACATTGCATTAAATATTGCATGTAATCCAGAGATAATTTGAAGTATACGGGATGATGAGTGTAAACCTACACTCATATAACCTATGTACCAGGTCATATAATAGTAGGGACTTGGTGGATTTGTAGATTTTGGTATCTTTGGGGGTCCTGGATCCAGTCTCCCATGGACACCAAGGGATGACTGCAAATGTAGACATCCCTTTAGATTTTTTTGGCTAGAGCTGGGCCACAGAGCCTTTCCAGCTTTAGTTGAGGGATGGCTAAAGGGAATGGAGTTGGGAATGGCTGTTAGATTATCTGACGGCAACTGTCAGCCACATTGCCTGTGTAAAGTGTCATCCCTGTAGCCACTTATGCTATTGGTAGGTGGGTGTGGAATTTTAGGCAAGTCTGCCACCTGGCCTTATAACTGTGACCAAGTCCAAGGATGAAATTAGCTCCATCCAGATAAAAGCCATAGAAGGAATATTTATAGTTGTAATACACAAGACATGTGTCAAAGGAGTTGGAAAGAAAGAAAGAGAATTTGAATGTTTTTGTAACACCTTTTATCTCAGATACTAAATCCTTGTCTATAAACTGGAAAGGAAGGCTGTCTTAAATAAACAAATTCTCCTTGAAATGGTCCTTATTAAGTACTGCCCGTCAGTTCTTCTAATGGATATTTTCAAAGGGCAGTTACAACTCTTACCTTCACAGAATCACTGAAGATAAAGATAAAGATCTTCACTAAAGATAAAGTCTGGAGTCAAATCTAGGTGAGTTTTCTTTTTCAAATGAGGCACGCAAGTGGGTTTGGTCTGTTGGCAGAAGATGATAATGCCTTTTCTCTTACAGAGCTCAGCTCTGTCCTGGCAAGATTTGGTCCTGAACATAGCCATTTCCTTGTGGGTTAGGACTGGATCCTAGACAGTTTCTTGGTGGTAGCCATGGAAATAGTGTAAGAACAGGTTGCCATGCATCAGGAAGAATCTGTTACTGAAGTTTACCCCGTCAGTCACAGGCATGATTCTCTTTTTGAGAACCCTTTGTACTCTGCAAGGCTTTTCTCAGGATGCGTTCAAGGAAATCGTGTTTTTATCTGACATTCGGTAAGTACTTTTTGTGGTCTGGTCCTGCCAACCCATCGCAGTCCATTCTTGCAGCACAGAGACTTGTCAAGTGGTCACTCATTTTCATAGTGAGAAAAAAGCTTGGGTGTGTGGCATCCCTGATCTGCAATGACTTGACCACTATGTTCTCCATGTTGAAATTCCACATTTGAACTGATATACGATACATTATCCTCATGCATTCATCATTGTAACTAAATTTTATGTCTCGTAAGTTACTCTGACAAAACTGACTGGCATCCAGGCATCTTTAGGTTTCCTAAAAATATGTTATATCTCACAGAACTTAAGAATTCATGTCTTGAAACCTTTGTTGTTCCTTTGCTACTACTGTAGACAAGCACATTGCATGTTTGTCATGGAATTCTACAACAAATGTCAATTCTCTGTGCCAAAGGTTATTGTTGGAAGTATTACAGCATCTGTCTGTGACTTCTGAATGCTGCAATTCTTAGTACACCTGTCAGAAGGTGTGCTTGTTGATCACTGCTTACTTAATTGGAATTTGTGTGTGTGAATTTGCAAATCTTCCCCTTGAACTTGCTGTTGTGGTGGCATTCGTGGCTTTAGAATAAGGACCCCTGGTACTGATTCTACAGGAACCCAAGGCTTGTTATCTTTACCTTTCAAGTTGTGATTTTCATATCTGCTGGTTTTTTTTCCTATAAATCATAGTTTATCATCTGTGGGGTTAGGGACATGAGCTGATGTCTGTTAAGTAATAACTGTTAATTTTCAAGTGATATTAATTTTTAGGTTTTATAAAGATGTTTTCCTCTTTTCTGTGTTATCTCTGCTTCCTCCAGCATAAAATATATATATTTTTTGTTTACTTTGATTGTTCTCTTTCATGCTGGAGGCTTGTGATGACTTTACTCTTTCTCATATTTAAGAATGAAGGGAAGCCAGTGCACTGTTGCTTGTGTGCCTATGGGTGGGATGCAACGGCCAAAGGCCTTGCTCTGTCAGAAGCAGATGGGGCACTGGCTTCTGCATGGGGAACTCAATGGATGTCCCCGTGTTATTTTTTTTTTTCTGGAATTAAATGACTATACTGGCTGCCTGTAGTTTCCCCCAGATACATCAGTAGCTCTCTTCAGAGAAAAAAACAAAAACAAAAAAAACCTCTGAGTGCCAGCTTCCCCTCTTACCTTTTTTGCATATACTATGGTCGGTTTCAGTCCCTTTTCTTAAAGGTGGATCAAAGCTATCCTGTGTACCTTGTACTTTATTTTTAGTAAGCTATAAGCATTCATAATAGCAAAGGTTTTCAAAACAGAATATCTGTTCCCTGGTGTTAAGAAACATGTAATAATCCTATCCCCCATACACACACCAACAGAAGAGAAGAGAACTGCATTTGTAATTTCAAAGAAATGCTGCCATTTTAACTGTTTATGGGAGAAGAGGGGGTTAATGTAAAAACAAATATAGTAGTAACCCCTTCCATTGGAATCCGTAGAACTACTACCCCAAAACCTAGCTGGAGGAAATAAAGCTACTATGAAAAATGGAGAATTTAATGGAGCAGGGCTGGTCCTTGGAATGGCCTGGTAAGCTGACTTGCTAACCAGAGATGGAAAAGGCCATGAAAGCAGTGGAGAGAAAAACCTTACTCTGGCCTCGCTCAGCCCAGTCTCCCTGGGGCTGTGCTCCCACCTTCTACTTGGCCTCTCTTCTCCCAGTGCCCACCCACAGGAGTGGTCCTTATCTCCCACAGGCCAGGCCCAGTGCACCTGGCAATCCTTTGCTTGTGGATACTGTTTCCTTTGGTTTGTGCTACATTTTATAGTTTGTAGAGTATTTTTATATTATCAGTCTGTGCAGTTGAACTGAACTTAATCTCCAAGATTTTTGCTGTTTCTGTGTCCCTAAGCACCATCCCTCTCCGTGGTTTGTATGGGAAGATACAGTTCTTGTCTATTGGCACCGTTTACTACTCCCTTTCATATAATTTTAAGGCTTCAGGAAAAAGAAAAGTGATTTCTCTGCATAAAAAATTTAAGAGCCCTCACCGCTGATGGCATTAAATGAAATTCACAGACAAAGCAAAGTGTATCATTTCTACTCTCAGCTTTCAGAGTATAACTAAAATTCGACTTCATAAACACCTCCCTGTACCTGAATTCTTCCTCAGCTGACTTAATACAGTAAGTTCTTACACAATGAATTTGACAATTAATTATGTATTGTCATGTAGTATTTCTTCTATTGTTGTCAGCTGCATTTTAAATCTATTATGTAAACCTGTCAAGAATACCTCATATTAAGTTGATGCTCAGGAAATATTTACAGATTTGGCTTGATAAATGCATTTGTGAATACACTACCTTTAGTTGTCTTCTTTAGATGTGTCTATGATACACTGAATCTTTAATTGATTTGTATGAAATGTTAAAAGAAACAAAGAAAAATTATTAACCCTAATCCATGAATACTTGCAATTTACAATTGTTTAAAATGGACAGGTTAAGTTGTAGAGGTTAATATTTTTCTAAAAATTTCAAGTGTCTTAAAGTATTATCAAAAATTATTTTAATATTTTGGACCACAGATGATGGCCAGCACCCTAGGATACAAAACAGGGTGCCACGATTCCCAGAAAGTCCCTACTTTCTGTCACAGGAAGGGTCTCTGTGACTACCACCTGAGGCTGTGGCACTCACCCTGCCCTCACTCTGAGGCTGGTGGGCATTGAGGTAATAACCAGATATTCTCTCACAGAAGATCCCAGTGGAACAGGGCAGTGCAGCTTCTGGTGGCAGCAAGAAAAATGGCTGAAGATGGAGCCTTGTAAGAGGAAAAGGACTAGTGGGAAATCACCCACCTGTGTGAGGAGAGGACAAACATATCACTAAGTGCTTTTACTTAACACTAAGGTCAGAAACAAGGAAAAAGTGTTTTTTCTCACTATTCCTCTTTAACATTGCACAATAAGTCTTAGTCTATGCAAAAGGCAAGGAAAACAGAGCCATACAGATTGGACAAAAAGAAATTTAACTATCTTTTTTTGAAGATGAAGTGCTCATCTGTGTTGAAATGTCAACCATAATCTAAATGATATTTACGTAATACTCCCTCCAACAACAGCAGAGTACACATTCTTTCCAAGTGTCCATGGAGCATTCATCAAGACAGATCATATCCTGGATCATAAAATAAACCTTAACAAATTTTTAATAATTGAAGTCACACAAAGTATGTCCACAATAGAATCTACTGGAAGCCAGTAACGAACGACAACAGAAAAATCTCTGGAAAAAAAAAAAAAAAACTCTATTTCTAAATAATACATAGGTCGGAAGCCTCCAGGGAAATAAGAAAATACATAGAATTGAATGAAAATGAATATGCATTGTGTCAGTATTTAGAGGATGCAGCTAAAGCAGTGCTAAAAGGGAAATTTATTGCATGAAGATGTTTATATTAGAAAAGAAGAAAGATATCAAAGTAGTAAGTTCTGACTCAAGAAACCAGAAGAGTAAAATAAACCCAGAGTAATCAGAAGAAAGGAAATAATAATGATTAGAAATCATTGAAATTGAAAACAAAAGCAGTAGAGAAATATTAATGAAACAAAATGCTGATTCTCCAAAGAAACCAATAAAATGGATACATTTCTAGTAAGACTAACAAATACAGAAGAGAGAAGAATCAGGAATGAAATAGAAAATCTCTGCAGATCCCGCAGCATTTAAAAGAACAATAAGGGGATATTATGGACAACTTTACACTCATAAATTTGATAATTTAGAGGAAATGGACTAATTCCTCTAAAACCTCAAACTACCAAAATCCAACAAGATGAAGTAGATAATCTGAGTAGTCCTAAAACCATGACAGAAATTGAATTTGTAATTTAAAAGTTTCTGAAAAATCAGTCTCCAGGCCCTGGTGATTTCACTGGAGAATTCTACCAAACATTTAAAAAGAATTTACATACCAGTTTTACACAATCTCTTCCAGAAGATGGAAGGGTTGGGAACACGTTCTAGTTTATTTTGTGGATTTTTTTTTGAGTTTTAGTTTCACTTTGTCGCCAGGCTGGGGTGCAGTGGTACGCTTATGGCCACCACAGCCTTGACCTGCTGGGCTCAGGCGATCCTTCAGCCTCAGCCTTCCAAGTAGCTGGAGCTACAGGCACATGCCACCACATCTCGGCTAATTTTTTGATTTATGGTAGAGATGAGGTCTCGCCAAGTTGCCCAGATTGGTCTCAAACCCATGGGCTCAGGCAATCCTCTCACCTTGGCCTCCCAAAGTGCTAGGATTATAGGTGTGAGCCACCACACCCAGCCCCCAGTTTATTTTATGAGGTCATTTATTATCCTGATGCCAAAACCAGACACACAGTTCAAAAAGAAAATAAAAGTAAGCTGCAGACCAATATCTGTCGCAAACTTAGATATAGAAATTCTCAACAAAACAGTAGCGAATCAGTTGTAGCAATTTATAAAAGGAATTGTACTTCGTGACTGAGTAGGATTTATCACAGGTATGCAAGTCTGGCTCAGTATTTAAAAATCATTTAATGTAATTCACCATTGCAACAGACTAAAGAGGAAAAATCATATGCTCTTACCAACTGATGCAGAAAAACCATTTAACAAAATTCAACACCCATTCGTGATTCAAAAAAAAAAAAAAAAATCTCTTAGCAAATTAGGACTAGAGGGTATTTTTAAAAGTTGATCAAAAGCATCTATAAAAAACCTACAACTGTTGTTATACTTACTGGTAAAAGGTTGAATGCTTCCCCCCTAAGACTGTTACCATTTTTTTTTTTATTCTTTTTTTTTTTAAATACAATATTTTTTTATTGTGATATTGAGGGGTACAGTTAAGGGTTAGGTACACAAATATGTCTCATTCAGGCACCCTTGCTGATAAAAAGTGTCCCCCCATCCCCAGACAGGTATTTACTGCCATTAATCCCTTCCCCTATCCCTCCCACCCCCCCATCGTTTCCCACCACTGTCAGTCATTTCTTGTGGTAATACGTTGGATGATCAAGGTCTACTATATGAGTGAGAACATGTGATACTCAGTTTTTTGTTTCTGTGAGAGGTCACTCAGTATTATAGACTCTAGTTCCATCCAGGTTGCTGCGAAATTCATGATTTCACCCTTTTTTATGGCTGTGTAGTATTCCATTGTATATATGTACCTCATTTTTTTAATC
>CAUYQG010068452.1:0-16927 GCA_963574415.1 Tarsius wallacei
CTTGCTTATCCCTTCCCAGGTAGGAAACTTTGGTTGAGCAGAGCTGTGCCTTTTTCACTGATACACAGTTGCCCAAGTCTTGGAGGAGCTGTAACAGAGACTTAGTAACTTGTAAACAAGTATCCAAGTCTGCAGCCACAAGCAAGAGATTATTTACATAATGGAGTAAAGTATATTCAGGGTGTAAGGAACAGAACCCTGACAAATTCTGTTGCAAGACTTTCTCAAAAAGGGTTGGGTAATTTTTGAAACCCTCTGGTAACAGAGTCCAAGTTAACTGACTGGTGTCCCCCGAGACCAGATCTGTCCATTCAAAAGCAAAAATGAGTTGACTAACAGAGGACAAAGGAATAGAAAAGAAGGCATCTTTTAAATCCAGCACCATATACACCTATACACCTGATGTTGAGGGGGAAGCAGTCTGTGTAAAGTGCATGGATTGGGAACAGTTGCATGGATGGTTTCAACCTGCTTATTGACCTCCCTTAGGTCCTGAACTTGTCAGTAGTCAGAAGTTCCCAGTTTCTGAACTGGCAAGAAGGGAGTATTCCATGCTGACTTGCATGGTGTTAGATTACTGACTGCTAAGAGTCTTTTGATGTGAGGAGCAATTCTTTTCTGGGCCTGTAAACTCATAGGGTATAGGCAGATGTGCACAGGGATAACCGATGCCAGCAGACTTACCACAACCAGAGGATAATGTTCTGTCAATCCTGGCAGATTGGTCTCTGTTCAGACTGAAGGAAACTCCTGTTGTAACTGTAGAAGTAAGCTTGATGAGACATTCTCAGTAGGGGACTTAGAAGAAGTCAAAAGATATTCTTCAGAGAGTGGAACAGTTAAGAGCATCTGATATGCAGTAGGAATAAACATTTCAGTTGTGTCAGGTGAAAACACAATGGTGGCTCTTAACTTTCAAAGTGAATCTTGACCCATAAGAGGGAACAAGCAATCTGGAGCTATTAGAAACGAATGGGTAACTTGCTTTTATCCCAAATTGACAATCTAGTTTGAAGTGAACTTGCAATTAGTAACTGCCCCTTGCCCCTTGGACCAAAATTTGCTTTTTAGACATAGGTCCCAATGGTGACTTCAGGAACAAATGCTCTGCCCCACTGTCCACTGAAAGATAAACTGGGTGGCCGCCAACAGTGGCAGTAACCATGGGCTCTTGGGGGCCTAAAGAAAAAGAGCCTTGGCCCCTCCATTCCGAATTATTCCCAGCCTCTCCAACAGAGGGCAAGGCCAGAACTGACTTAGGGTCCTCTTGTTGTGGGCGGTGAGGGCAATCTTTGACCCAATGCCCTAGTTCATTGCAATAAGCACACTGGTTCTTTGCCAACCAAATGCTTCTGGGTTTCTGACCCTTTTGGCCTTTCTGGTTATTAAACTTTTGAGGAGACTTGCAATTGGCTCCCAGGGTACAGAGGGCTGTTACCAGGATTTTGGCTTGTCGTCTTGCAGCTCTGTCAGCTGCCTGTACTGCATGCTTTTGTTTCTCAGCATCTCGATTGTTAAAACTTTTTGAGCTACCTTAAACAGCTGAGAAATATTTATTCCTACAAAGCCTTCCAGCTTCTGCAACTTTTTTTGGATGTCCAGAGCTGCCTGAACCACAAATGCCAAATTAATAGCTCAAGCATTCTTAGGAGCTGAGGAGCCAAAAGGGTGTAAGTCTGAAATGCCTCTTGGAGGTGCTCGAGGAACACCCCTGGAGATTCCTCAGGTCCCTGGAGAACCTCGATAATTTTAGAAAGATTGATGGGTTTTCGGAAGCCCCCTTCAAACCTGCTAACAGAGTCTGGTGATAGGTATCTAGTGCCTTGGGCCCTGCCAAGGTATTGGGGTCCCAGTCTGGGCGACTGGAGGGAAAAAGCTCCTCTAACATTTCTTGACTTTTTTCCTCTGTACCAGCTGCTGAGGCCAGGACAGACATTTTTAGTCTCAGCTTTAATGCTTTCTGGCTTTTTAGAAATAAATAGGGTTAAAAAGGAGTTGCTGGCAATTATTCCAGATGGGAAGATGAATGTGCATGATTGATTTTACTAGAGAGGTAAAAACCTATGGTTTTGTGGATTTTGGCAAAATTTCATTCTCTTGAGAAAGAGGTAAAACAAGTTTTCCTTGAAGAGTTATCCAGGGGCCTTTGTATATAGCACCCTGTTATTTTTAAGTTAGAAGCTGTGTCTCAGTATAGTATGGTTAATGGGAAGGGGTCTGAGTTTTTTTTAAAAACATTTTTAACCATGGAGGGGGATTTTGGACTAAATTTAACCATTGATCGATAGAGGGAAACAGTTTAAGATGAACAGGGGTCCCTGTAACGACCTTTCAAACAGACTGAGTAGCATGAAGATTCAAAGACCCTGTAGAGGGTTAACTAACATTAAATGCAGGCCAATCTATTTTCACAGAGAGTCCAGAGTCTGCCTTTGGAGAGACGCACACTGTAGTCCTCTGCAAACCCAACAGAGAAATTCCTTATTATACAGTCCAGGGGACCAGAGGGCTTAGAAGCCCATGACCCCGTATTGTTAAAACCAGTAAATTACAGGAAGCACCTAATGAGGATCAGACCTCCAATCACGAGAAAATAAGCAAAGGCTAATAGAAGTTATTGGCCTGCTGACCAGTCTGAAAGTGCAACAGAAGTCAGTTCTGTGGCAAAGAGCACAGCAAGAATGCAAAGCAGGGAAAGAGGCCAAAGATGACAGGCATATAGGAATACCACAGGCAGTTAGAAGTTAAAGCAGGTACCCAAACAGAAACCAGATACTAAACCGAGACTTTGTTCAGCCAAAGTCTTTCACTTAACGAACAATGTCTAAGGAGTGACCTCATCAGGCAGAGGTTTGAAAGGTCATGAATTCTGTGAACCCATAACAAACAATGAGCAAACAGCAAACAAACAATTAAAACACAATGACAGACAGGGCATTTCTGGACCAAGTCAGAAGAGTTAGGATCCCTGGAACAACCTCAGGGCAGAAAACGGGTCCCTGGAACAACCTCAGGGCAGAAAACCAGAGAACTCTACTCAGCCAGCATCTTGGTCTAGATATAGATATATAGCCTATGTATATATCTGGTTTTATAAATAATTGCTACTTGGACATTTGCATTTTGTAGGGGTGGGATGTTTAAAGAAGGCCTGATATACTTCCAGCAGCCAGGCAAAGACTTAGGAGTCTTTCTATAACCCTCCTCCTTCCTGCCAAATGACATCACTTAAGTAGGACTATTATTTCTTTGGCTTTACAATGTGCCACACAATGTGTTAAGTGCTTCATGCACAATGTCTTATTTGATTGTTCAATATCTTTATCACACAAGCACTACTGTGATTACCATTTTATAGATAAGAAAACAAAGGCCTGAAGAGATTCAAGTACTCAGAAAATGGGTACAGGCACATAGCTATACATGGGAGAGTTGATATTGGACCACAAGATTGAAACATTACATTAGACAATCCTCCTCAGAAGATATTCCACCTAACCATAAGGCTAATCATGTAGAAGAGTGACCTCAAAAGGCTGATTACACCTAAAAAATAAGATGTGCCTTAACTCAGAAACTTCTAAGATAAAACATTGCCAATAAGCTACCTGCACAGCACAAGGACTGACTTCTGCTCAACAAATAGTAAAAATGTTGATTTTACACAGCTTAATACTATCTGTACTATGATGTGAGGAGAGCAGATTTATCTGGCAGAAATATGTTATTCAACAAATATTTATTGAGTGTCTACTATGTATTAGTCACTATCTTTAGTTGTTGGGGGTACAAGAGGGAACGAACCAGGTAAAATCCCTTCCTTATTGATTATATATTTTAGTGGGCATAGACAGAAAATAATATAATTAATGTATACAAGACATTAACAAGTGATAAGTGCCATGCAAGATGAAACATAGAATGAGAATAGGATTGGAGGTGTGTAAGTATAAACAGAGTCATCAGAGATCACCTCACTGAGAAGGTAACATTTAGCAAATGAGGGAGTGAATACTTGACATAATGAGAACACATGGTAAATAATGAATGTTAACTATTATTATTGTTTTGTGTTATGTATCACATCAATTTGCATTTTAAAGGTAATTTATCTTTATCAAAGTTCTTTTACATCTGTTATCCTCATTGATTATCACAAAATCCATACAATGTTGAAGGGGCAAGCAGTAGTCCTCTTTGAGCAAGAAGAAAACTGAAGTCTGAGGTGAAGTGACACAGTGAGTTATAATGGTGGAGTCAGAAAAAAAAAATCAAAGTTCAGCATACTTACACCACTTTTCTGTGCTTTTTTTGGTCTTACCTTTTCAAATGGAGCATGCCAAATTCACATTTCATCTCTTGTTGTTTTGATAAATGCATTTCTAGACAAACATGGAAGCTCTGAGGACAAGAAAAGCCCAGTTTTGAAAATCTAATTTCAAAAGCTGGAAGTAAATATAGAGGTGATATTGGCTAATATCTTAATTTTACAGGCAAGGAAACTATAGTCCAGAGAAGAGAAGCAACTTACCCAAACATACAAAGAGATAGTAACAGTGGTAAATCTCAGACCACAACTCAAGTCTTCTGAGTTCTCAATTGTCAGAAAAAAAACAAACAAACAAATGAAAAATAACCCCTCCTAATTCTCTATCCTAGGTTCAGCATTCAGAGACATTATTTCTATTGCTGGCCAATAGATGCTTTTTAATATACCAAACTCTGAATATGAAAATTAGTTCCATGAGCACCAATATAATTTTTAGAATTAGAACAGAAGAATCATTACAGGGATGACATAATCAAAATATTGCTCAAAGAGTTTGACTTGATTTCCCCGCCCCCATTCCTACATTGGTTAAGAGTGCTAAACTAAGTAGTTGTCATGAGTATTTACAACAAGTTTTTGTAAAGTACTTACTATGTTCTTAGTACAGTGCTGAGCACTCTTGAACATATAAAAAGATTGTAAAATTTCACTTTCAGATTTGCTCCTGTCTAGCTATGTGACTCTGGTCAAGTCCTTATCTCTCTCTGGGTTAATTTTTGCATAAAGATATACAAAGGGGAAATGAGAGATAATCTCTGTAGCCTCTTCCAGCTATACTGTTTCATAAGTCTATAAATCTCAAACTAAACATATCTCAAACTGAACTCTTGCTTTCCCCTCACCTCCAAAACTCTACCCAAAGTCATCTGTATCTCAGTTGATGTCAACTCCATTCTTTTATTTTCTCAGAGTGAAAATCTTGGAGTCATCTTTGACTGTTTTAACTTGTAGATCTTGCACTCCATCTGTCAGAAAATTATGTTGACTCTACATTCAAAATCTGATCAGAATCAAATACTTATCACCACTTCTATTACTTCCACCTTTGACAAATAATAAATTGTCGCAGGCCTGGATTACTACAATACTCCTTTAACTCTTTTGCCTGCTTTCCACCTTGTTTTCCTTCAGCACCGCAATCAAAGTACTAGAAATATCTTTCATTTCTTTAAGTCCCTCATTATTTCTTGAACACATCAAACTAATTTGAGACTCAGGGTCATTGCATTAGAGTGTTTCCTCTGACTGAAACACTAAGAGTGTGATTCCTAGATGAGTAGCATAAGCTTCGCCTGGAAAATTGTTAGAATTGCAAATTCTTCAGTCCCATCAGAGACCAACTGAATCAAAAACTGTAGATGGAACTCAGCTATGTGTACTTTAACAAGTTCTTCAGATAATTATAATGGAGGCTAAAGTTTGAGAACCATTGGTGTAGACTAAACATTTAATTTTTAAAATGATTTTAACCTTTAAAAACTGTATATGAATCGTTACCTTCCCTACTCTGTTTATTAGTGTAATGACATTATTAAAATAACTTAAAGTTTTATTTCATGGCTTAATTTTTTAAGGACCTGAGCAAGTGAGATCAATCGGTAGTTTTTTGCATGACTGCTCTGTACTGAAATTTTTCTTCACACATATGATGACTTTGTTCATCCTCAGTAAGTGGTTCTTGTGCTTTCCATCCCTGTGTTTTTCTCAGGCTAATCCTTTCCCAACATATGCTATACTCACCTTCTCCTGTTCAACTTTTATCCAATCCTCAATGCCCACCCCTATTCCTACTTCCTTTTTGAAAGCTACCTGAATAATGTGGTTTACAGGAATCACTGTCTTCCTATTTTGAACTCTAATAGAAATGAGCATCTGCATTCTTGCTTTTTGTAATAGTTTTAAGAGCATTTTCTACTTTTCTTTCCTTAGATTTTGTGGTTTAGATACATGGGAGCAGGGTTTATGTTTTATATGTCACATATCTTGCATACTGCTTTAAACACACTATACATGAACACAGAGGTTCTTACTAAATCTTAAAAACATTAAATATTTTTGGGGGGCAGCATTCTCAGATGTGTCATGAGTAAAGTCATCTGAACCAAACTTCAGGATCCTAAACCTTCTGGGAAGCCACTTTATCTCAACATTAAAATGCCACTATTTACTGGAAGAGAATTCACAAACCATCAGCATTTTTTTCCTTGCTGTGGCTTATCCTACAGTATCTTTTACTAAACAATTTCAAATCCCTGAGCTGAAGCCTAGCTAAAGAAAACTTTTAAGAAAAATTGAAGTAAATGTAGGCTGTATCTGGTGCCAGAGTGGGAAAAAGAGGAGAATCAGTGTTTGCCAAACGGCAGAGAGCAGATTGCAATATGGCATGAAGTAGTGATGATGACATCTGACTATCTGCATGTGGTAAGAAACACACTAAGTTATAAACTGTAGCTAAATGTGGAAGACACTTTGAAGGTTTAAGCTTTCAGTGATGTAAATCTTGGTAGAAGAGGGCAGGTTGAATCCGTGCCAACCTTTAGTGTAGTATAGTGTCTCAGACTGAACCAAGAAGGGGAAATGGTTGGGAAAAAAATCAAATCTCTCTCTACAATTCTCTAAACCTCAATATTTGAATAATCCATGAAATCAGGTTGAAATGAAAATTAAGGGCAAGTAGGAGTCACAAAGAGGTAGCTGAGGAGAGAATGTGACTCCACACATTTTGATCAGGAATTGGTTGCCAGATCTAATTTCCATAAGATTGTCTCCTGCATTTTCTAAGGTTCTTATAGTTTGAAGTTTTACATTTAGGTCTTTTGTGTATGGTGATAGGTAAGGGTCTTGTTTTAATCATCTGCATGTGGTCAGCCAGTTTTCTCAGTACCATTTACTGAGTAAGTTTTCCTCTCCCCAGTGGTTGTTGGTGGAGGGTTTGTCAATGATAAGTTTGTTGAGAAATTGAGATTTTTGCTTCGGGGATCTCCATCCTATTCCATTCATCTATATCCCTGTTCTTGTACCAATACCAGGCTGTTTTGGTTACTGTAGCCTTATAATAAAGTTTAAAGTCTGGAAGTGTGATATCTCCTGCTTTGCTTCTTTTGCTGAGGATTGTTTTGGCTATTCGTGGTCATTTATGTTTCTATATGAATTTCTGTATTGTCATTTCCATGTCTGAGAAGAATGTTGCTGGTAATTTAATGGATATTGTATTAAATCTGTAGATTGCCTTGAGTAGGACGGACATCTTAACAATGTTGATTCTTCCAATCCATGAGCATGAAATATTTTTCCATTTTATTGTGTCATCTTTGGTTTCTTTGATAAGTATTTTGTAGTTTTCATTGTAAACACCTTTCACTTCTGTGATTAGGAAGATGGCAAGGCATTTCATTTTTATGTTGCTATCGTGAGTGGGATTGTGCTTTTTACTTGGGTTTCTGTTTGTTTATTGTTGGTGTATGGGAATGTGACAGTCTTTTGCACATTTATTTCATACCCTTTAAACTTTAACCAAAGTTCTTTTTTTAACTTTAACCAAAGTTCTTTATCAGTGCAGGGAGGTTTTTGACAGATTCTTTTGGGTTTTCGAGATGTAGGATCAAGGCATCTGTAAAGAGGGATAAATTAATTTCCTCTTTTCCTATTTGGATACCACTGATTTCCTTCTCTAGTCTGATTGTTCTAGCTGGGACTTCCATCGCTATGTTGAACCAGAGGGGTGAGAGTGGACATTCTTGTATTCCAGTTTTCAGGGAAAATGGTTCGAATTTCTGTCTGTTTAGCAGTTTGTTGGCTGTGGGTATTTCATAGATGGCTCTTACTATTTTGAGGTATGTTGCATCTATGCCTAGGTGTTCGAGATTTTTAATCAAGAAAGAATGCTGGATTTTATCAAAAGCTTTTCCATGTCTAATGATATCATCACAAGGTTATTTTTTTCATATGTTGATGTATTTAATTATGTTTATGGTCTTGTGGATGTTGAACCAGCCCTGCAACCTGAGGATGAAGCCGACTTGGTCATGGGGGATGATTTTTGAGATGTGTTGTTGGATCTGATTTGCTAGAATCTTGTTGAGAATTTTAGCAACTATGTTCATCAAGGTTATTGGCCTGTAGTTCTCTTTCATTGTTGGATCTTTATGTGTTTTGAGTATCAGTGTGATGTTAGCTTCATGAAATGATTTGGGGAGAGTTTCATCTTTCTTGATTACCTGAAATACTTTCAGTAGGATTGGTACCAGCTTCTACTTGTATGTTTTGTAGAATTCTGCTGGAAAACCATCTGGTCCAGGACTTTTTTTATAGATAGTATTCTTATGACAAAGTCGATTTCCTGGATTATTATTAGTCTATCTAGGCTCTCAATTTCTTTCTGTTTCAACCTGGGGAGGTTGTGTGATGTCAGAAAATTCTCCATTTCACTGAGGTTTTCAAGTTTGTTTCCATACAAGTGTACATAGTAATTTCTGATAATCTTTTTATTTCTCCTGGGTCATTTGTGACTTGATCTTTTGCATTTCTGATTGTGTTTTTGGGGGGCTTTTTCTCTCTTTTTCTTGATCATTCTGGCTAAGGGTCCATCAATCTTTTTTATCATTTCAAAGAACCAGCTTTTTGTTTCGTTGATTTTTTTGTATTATATTTTTGACTTCTAAGTTCCAAATGTGGGCTTTTATTTTGGTGATCAGGATTCTTCTGCTGAAGTTAGGATTTTGGCGGTCTTGCTTTTTCAGGTTCCATAGGTGATCTGTTAGGCTGTTAACTTGTGATCTTTCCATTTCCTTGATGTGTGTTCGTAGAGATATGAATTCCCACTTTTAGTACCACTTTCATGGCATCCCAGAAATTTTAGTAAGATGTTTCTTCATTTTCATTTGTTCCTAGGATTCTTTTATTTTCTGTTTTGATTACCATGTTGTCCCAGGAGTTGTTCAGCATCATACTGCTTAGTGTCCATGTCTTTGTTGGTTTATTCCACTGTGGTCTGAGAAGGAGCAAGGAGCATGGCAGAAAATCAGTCTTATGGAACTTGTTTATGCTTGATTTATGGCCAAGGATGTGGTCAATCTTAGAGTACATTCCATGTGGTGATGAGTAGAATGTGCATTTCATGGTTGCTGGGTGGAGTGTTCTGTAGTTATCTATTAAGTCCATTTGGTCAAGGGTCAAGTTGAGGCTCCAAGATCTCTTTGTTGACTTTTTCTCTTGATGTTCTGTCTGGGGTTGTTAGTGTGGTATTTAAGTCCCCAGCTATGATAGTGTTAGAGTCAATATCTTTTAAAAATTTACCTAAAAGCTGCTTTATGAAAGTTGGTTCTCCTATGTTGGGTACATATATGTTTAGGATGAATATTTCTTGTTAATGGATTGAACCTTTCATCATTATGTACAGACCTTTCACATCTTTTTAAATTTTTGATAGCTTAAAGGGTACTTTGTCTGATATTAATATTGCAACTCCTGCTTTCTTTTATGCTCGGTTCACCTGAAAATTTGTTTTTCATCCTCTTACTTTGAGTCTGTGGGTGTCCTTTCTGGTGAGATGATTCTCTTGGAGACAACATATTGTTGTATTATGATTTTTTGTCCAATTTTCCATTCTATGTCTTTTCAGTGTTGCATTTAGTCCATTCACTTTCAGGCTAATTATTGAGATGTGAGAGTTTATCCCTGTCATAAGGTTCTTATAGAGTTTGTTGTTGCTGTTTGTTTTTTTATTTGTTTGTTGGATTTCTTTTGATTTTGGTGTTGATTTATGTGTGTTTTTTATCTTTTTCCTGCATTCTTGTAAAGAGCATGGTCATTCTCTTTTTTCTGTGTTTAATACTTCTTAAATGTCTCTTGTAGAGCTGGTCTGGAGGCAACGTAAACTCTTAAGGATTAACTATCTGGAAAGGATATTAATTCTCCATTGCTGATGAAAATTAGCTTAGCTGAATAGGTAATTCTTGGTTGAAATTGTGTACCTTTGAGAACTTTGAAGATTGAATTCCAGTCTTTCTAGCCGGAAGTGTTTCTGTAGATAAGTGTGCTTCTATTCTAATTGGTCTTCCCTGGTAGGTAGTTTAACCTTTCTCTCCTGCTGCCTGTCGGATTATTTCTTTCATACCTAATTCATGTAAGGGAATTACTATGTGTCTCAAAGTTAATCTTCTCATTTGATGTCTTGCAGGGGTTCTACGAATCTCTTGTGTTTGAATGGTCACGTCTCTGATGAGAGGAGGGAAGTTTTCTTAATTTCATGGAATATTTGTTCCAGGGTGGTCTCTGTCTCACTATCTGCCTCATGGATTCCAAATAATCTTAGGTTTGACCTCTTGATAAAATTGCTCATCTCTTGGAGTCTTTGTTCCATCTTTGTTAGCTTCTTTTCTGTTTTTAACAGTTTGGGTTAGTTCCATATTTTGATCCTAAGTTCCAAGATTCTTTCTTCTGCTTGATCAATTCTGCCTCCATGATTATCAGTTTATTTATTTCATTCACAGTATTCTTTTTTTTTAAGTCTCTAGTTTCTTTTTTTCTATTATTTATTTTTAAAACTTTTTTATTATAAAGATATAGGGTACAATTCAAGGTTAGATATACAAACATTGATTATGCAGGTACCCTTGTTGATGAGGTAAGCTCCACCCTCCCCTACAGCTACCCTCAACTTCCAATCCCACCCTCCTACCCTGACAGTTTGCCACTACTGTCAATTCCTTTCTTATAGTATTATAATAATTGTTCAAGGTCTGCTTATGAGTGAAAACATGATATTCTGTTCTTTGTTTCTGTGATAGGTCACTGATTATGATTGACTCTAAATTCATCCAAGTTGCTGCAAAGTCCATATATTTGTCCTTCTTTATGGCTGCATAAATTCCATTGTGTATTTGAACCAAATTTTTTTATCCAGTCCAGCATCAATGGGCAACATGCTTGGTTCCATGTTTTTGCTATTGTGAATAGAGCTGCAACAAACATATGTGTGCAGGTATCTTTTTTGTACAATGATTTGAGTTCCTCCAGGTATATTCCCAATAGGGAAATTGCTGGGTCACATGGAAGCACAATATCTAGTTCTTTCAGAAATCACCACACTGTGTTCCAAAGAGGTTGCACTAGTTTGCATTCCCACCAACAGTGTAGAAGCATTCCTTTTTCTCCACATCCTTGCCAGCATCTATTGTTGTTTGTTTTATTAATGATGGCCATTCTTACTGGGGTTAGGTGGAATCTCAATGTGGTTTTTATTTGCATTTCTCTGATGATAAGTGAGGCTGAGCACTTCTTCATGTGCCGGTTGGTTGCCCATATATCTTCTTTTGAGAAGTGTCTATTCATATCTTGTGCACACTTTTTAATGGGACTGTTTCTTTTCTTCCTTTCGGCACATTTGAGGTTTTTTTAAAAATTTATTTATTTATTATAAAGATGTGGGGTACAATTAAGGGTTAGGTATATAAACATCGATCATGCAGGTACCCTTGTTGATAAGGCATGCTCCTTCTTTCCCTAGCAGTTTCCCTCAAATGCCAGTCCCACCACCCTCCCCTGACAGTTTTCCACTACTGCCAATAGCTTTCTTATAGCATCATAATTGTTCAAGGTCACCTCATGAATGAGAACATATGAAACTCAGTTCTTTCTTTCTGTGATAAGTCAATGAGTATGATCGACACCGAATCCATCCAAGTTGCTGCAAATTCCATATATTTGTCCTTCTTTATGGCTGCATAATATTCCATTGTGTATACGTATCACATTTTTTTATCCAGTCCAGTTTCAATGGGCAACAGGGTTGGTTCCATGTTTTTGCTATTGTGAATAGAGCTGCAACAAACATACGTGTGCAGGTATCATTTTTGTAGAAATATTTGAGTTCCTCCGGGTATATTCCCAAGAAGATTATTGCTTGGTCATAGGGAAGGTTAATTTCTAGTTCTTTCAGAAATCGCCACACTGTCTTCCAAAGAAGTTGTACTAGTCTGCATTCCCACCAGCAGTGTAGAAGCGTTCCTTTTCTCCACATCCTTGCCTAGATGTTAGGCCTTTGTCAGATATACAGTTAGCAAATATTTTTTCCTGTTTTGTGGGCTGTCTCCCTACTTTCTTGATTTTTTTTTTTTTTTGCTTTGCAGAAGCTTTTCAGTTTGATGAGGACCCACTTGTCTATCTCATTTCTTAAAGTATTGGTCTTTAGGGTTCTGAATAGGAATTGGTTGCCAGTACCAATTTCCATAAGGGTGTCTCCTGCATTTTCTAAGATTCTTATGGTTTGAGATTTTATGTTTAGGTCTTTGATCCATTTAGAGTTAATTTCTGTGCATGGTGATAGGTAGAGGTACTGTTTCAAAATCCTGCATGTGATTAGCCAGCTTTCCCAGCACCATTTACTGGATAGGTTCTCTTCTCCCTAGTGGTTGTTGTTGGAGGCTTTGTCAAAATGAGTTGATCAAGAAATTGAGGCTTTACTTCCTGAATTTTTATCCTGTTCCATTGGTCTGTATGCCTGTTCTTGTACCAATACCAGACTGTTTTGATTACCGTAGCCTTATAGTAAAGTTTGAAGTCTGGAAGTGTGATACCTCCTGCTTTGTTTATTTTGTTAATGATAGTTTTGGCTATTCATGGTCATTTATGTTTCCATATTATTTTTTGTATTTTCATTTCCAAGTCTGAGAATGATGTTGGTAACTTAATGGGAATTGTGTTGAATCTGTAGATTGCCTTTGGAAGGATGCATATCTTAACAATGTTGATTCTTCCTATATATGAGCATGGAATAGTTTTCCAATTGTTTGTGTCTTCTTGGATTCCTTTGAGCAGTGTTTTGTAGTTCTCATTGTAAATGTCTTTCACTTCTCTGGTTAGGAAGATGCCAAGGTATTTCATTTTTTTTGGTGTGGCTATTGTGAATGGGATTGTGTTTTAAATTTGGTCTCTGTCTGCTTTTTGTTGGTGTAAAGGGATGCAACTGTCTTTTGCACATTTATTTTGTACCCTGAAACTTTGCCAATTTCCTTTATCAGTGCAAGCATGTTTTTGACAGATTCTCTTGGATTTTCAAGTTATAGGATCATATTATCAGCAAAGAGGGATAACTTGAATTCCTCTTTTCCTATTTGAATACCCCTGATTTCCTTCTCTTGTCTAATTGCCCTAGCTAGGACTTTCAACACAATGTTGAACAAGAGGGTTGAGAGTGGGCAGCCTTGTCTTGTTCCAGTTTTCAGGGGAAATATTTCCAGTTCTGTCCATTTAGCAATATGTTAGCTGTGGGTTTATTTTAAATGGTACTTACTATTTTGAGGTATGTCCCTTCTATACCTATGTGTCTGAGGGTTTTTATCACGAAAGAATACTGGATTTTATCAAAATTTTCTTCTGCATCTAATGATATAATCATGTGGTTCTTGTTTTTGCAACTGTTGATTTATGTAATTGCATTTATGGTGTTGTGAATGTTGAACCAGTTCTGCATCTTGGAGATGAAGCCTACTTGGTCATGGTGGATGATTTTTGAGATGTGTTTTTGGATCCAATTTGCTGGAATCTTGTTGAGGATTTTTGCATCTATGTTCTTAAGGGATATTGGCCTGTAGTTCTCTTTTTTTGTTGGTTCTTTACCCGACTTGGCTATCCATGTGATGTTAGCTTTGTAAAACGATTTGGGGAGAATCCGATCCTCAATTGCCTGGAAACTTTCAATAAAAGTGGTATCAGCTCTTCCTCGTACGTTTTACAGAATTCTGTTGGAAAGCCATTGGATCCAGGGCTTTTTTTTTTTGTGGGTAGTTTTTGTATGACAGATTCAATTTCCTGGGTGGTTATTGGTCTGTTTAGTGTCTCAATGTCTTCTTGCTTCAACCTGAAGAGGTTGTGTGATGTTAGAAAGTTCTCCATTTCATTTAGGTTATCAAATTTCTTTCCATATAGGTGTGCATAGTAATCTCTGATAATCTTTTGTATTTCTTTGGAGTCAGTTTTGATTTGATCTTTTGTGTTTCTGATTGTGTTTATTTGGACTTTTTCTCTCTTTTACTTGATCATTTTGGCTAGGGGTCCATTAATCTTGTTAATTCTTTCAAAGAACCAGCTTCTTGTTTTGTTGATATTTTCTATGATATTTTTGTCTTCTATGTTCTGTATTTGGGTTCTTATTTTGGTTATTTGGATTCTTCTGCTAATGTTGGGGTTTGGAGCTTTTCTCTTTCCAGCTTGCTTAGGTGATTTGTTAGGCTCGCCACCTGTGATATTTCCGTTTTCTTGATGTGTGCTCATAGAGATTAAATTTCTCTCTTAGGATTGATATCATGGCATCCCTGAGGTTTTGATAAGATGTTTCTTCAATTTCACTTTTTTCCAGGAATTTTTAAATTTCTGCTTTGATTTCAGTGTTGACCCAGTAGTTGTTCAGCATCATGTTGTTTTGTGTTCATGTCTTTGTGGGCTTTGGGGAAATTTTGTTGGTGTTGATATTTATTTTTATACCACTGTTGTCTGAGAATGTGCATGGCAAGATTTCAACCTTATGGAATTTGTTTATGCTTGAGTTATGGCCAAGGATGTGATTGATCTTGGAGTATGTTCCATGTGGTGATGAGTAGAATGTATATTCTGTGGTTGTTGGGTGGAATAATCTGTAGGTATCTATTAAGTCCTTTTGTCGAGTGTCAAATTTGGTTCTGGATCTCCTTGTTGATTTTTTGCCTCAATGATCTTTCTAGGACTGTTAGTGAGATATTCCAGTCCCATGCTATAGTAGCATTAGAGTCAATATCTTTTTTTAGTTTACTTAGTAGTTGCTTTATAAATGCTGGTGCTCCTGTGTTTGTTGCATATATGTTTAGGATGAATATTTCTTGTTGATGAATTGAACCTGTTATCACTGTGTAGTGTCTTTTGCATTTTTTTAAATTTTTGACAGCTTAAAAGTTGTTTTGTCTGATATTAAGATCACAACTCTTGCCTTCTTCTGTGATCCCTTTGCCTGGAAACTCGTTTTCCTTCAACTTTTAGTCTGTGTACGTCCCTTCTAGTGAGATGGCACTGTATTCTTTTTTGCTGTCATCTCAGTCACCAACTCCTTCCTTCTTTCCTCTTGTCTCTCCTCATCTCCATTTATTCTCTCTATTAATAGCTTGATATCTGGGTTTGTGGTTTGAAACCAGTCATTCTTGGAGTGCTTCATTGTTTGAGTTCCAAAATCTGTGTTCTCAGTTGTTGTCTTCCCAGGGGTCAGTATGAGACCTGTATACTTCCTTTGATTTTTCTTCATTTGTGAAGATTTTCCTCCCCCTTCTTTTTTCTCCCTTAATTTTTTTTGTTTAGTAATAGGGAGGATAAGCTTTTACTTCTGCTTGCTCAAAAGGATAGTTGCTCAAATTTTAACTCAAAAAATATGATGCCAAGTTATTTAACCATTCTCACATTACTATTCTATATCAGCAGAATGGGGCTAATAATAGTCTGTGCAAGGTTGCCTGAGGAGTGCATCTCTGATACTTATGGAGAGCTTAGCACAACACCTATCATATAGCAGAGGTTCATGTTGTGACTTTTTCTGCCTTCCTCCCTTTTCCTAAATTCATCTCTGAGCCCTTAATAGAAATGCATGACTAAAAATATGGGTTCAAAATGTGGAAAAGGCCCCAGCTCAGTGAGACCAAAAACAGAGAATTTTGCCAAGGAGCTTCCCTGGATCCAGACATTAATTCCTTATTCCCCAAACCTCAAGTCCCTACACAATTGGATTTTGTCTACTTTATCTTTTTCTTTTAGAGTCAACATTTCCATGTGTTACTAAATCATCACTTGTTCTTGTTTTCATATGTTGAGATAAACTTGTTTTTTTCCTGGAAGTGGGGGATCTAAATTTCTTCCTATGATTACACATGAACTTTCTTTCTGTCTGTTGAAGGCAATCAGTAAGAAAACATGTCCTGGCAGCATTGTTCTAGGATTTTTTTCCATTCAGTTATGAGGATCACATTTCTAAAAAGTCATAAGCTCTCTACTCACTGTCCCCATTAATAAATAAATAAAGACAAGCAGCTTCAAAGAACCTTCGGAGAAAATAGTTATCAGGCTAGAGTGGACAAGCATCCTCTGGGCAGATGAAGTCCTGGTCGGTCCTGAGAATCTGTCCACCAGGCTCTTTCTCCAAAGGTACATAGAACAGCTATCTGGAGCATCACTTTTAGAAATATGTTTAATATTGTTAAATATTAAGCGCTTTCTCTGAGCCAGGCATTGTGCTAAGTTCTTTATATAACTCCTTTCATATAATCCTCCCAATAATTCTATGAGATTTGTTTTACTAGTGCCATTTTACATATGAAAAAACAGAGAGTTTAATTAAGTTATTCAGGGTAACTTAATGAAAGCAACTCATGATTTAAAATCAGGTCTGTTTCAGGACAGATTTAAAGCCCATATTATTGAATGTTATTCTCTACTGCTGCCGATATATTCCTCTCCAAGCTAGTGAAACATAGTGCCCTCTCGCCTTGAATTTGAAAATGTCCCTGGAAGCCATAGGACATAAGTCTTATCAGTTACGGTCATCTCCATTTGCGAGTTTCAACTACTTTCTTCATTCCTTCC
>CAUYQG010068454.1:0-36833 GCA_963574415.1 Tarsius wallacei
TGAATTTCGCAGCAACCTGGATGGAACTAGAGTCCATAATACTGAATGACCTCTCACAGAAACAAAAAACTAAGTATCACATGTTCTCACTCATATAGTAAACCTTGATCATCCAACGTACTACCACAAGAAAATGACTGACAGTGGTGGGAAACTATGGGGGGGGAGGGCGATGGGATTAATGGTGATAAATATCTCTCTGGGGATGGGGAGACACCTCTTATTATCAAGGGTGCCTGAACGAAGCATTTTTGTATGCCAAACCCCTAACTGTACCCCATAATACCATAATTTAAAAAAATTAAAAAAAAAAAAGAAAGAAAATATAGAATGCCTTATAACAGGATCCCCAACCTCCTGGGCCACAGATCATACTGGTCCTGGCCTTTTGGGAACCAAGCTACACAGCAGGAGGTGAGCCACAGGTGAGCAGATGAGCCTCTACCTTCTGTCAGATTAGTGGTGGCATTAGATTCTCAAAGGAGTGCTCACTTTGTTGTGAACTGCACATATGAGCAATCCAGGATGCATGCTCCCTATGTGAATCTAATGCCAGACGATCTCCACCCGCCCATTGGAAAAATTGTCTTCCATGAAACCAGTCCCTATGTCAGAAAAGGTGGGAACTGCTGCCATATAATGATTGGTAAGCAATATTTCTTACAAAGAGAACAAAAATGCTAACCATAAAGGAAAACATGATAAATTGAACTTCATTAAAATTAAAATTTATTAAAAATAAAAATAAAATTAATATTGTATATAGCAACCCACAGAAGGAGGGTAATATTTATAATACACATATCTATGGAAGATTCATATACAAAACATAGAAAGAATTCCTACAAATCAATACAAAAGAGGAAGAAAACCCAATATTTTTAAAAAAAGTCAAGGAGCAGGAGCCAAGAGGGCCACCTGGGAGTAGATTGGTGCTGCTCTTACCTAGCAAGACAGAGAGTAGGGATTCTACTGTTGTTAGATGGAGTTATCCAGAGCACTTTTGGTCAGATTAAACATTGTGAACCCAGAAAAGGTCTCTCTGAGTGCATAGACTCCAGAAAGCTGCAGCAGGTACAGAATTCCAGTTGTCCCATCCCTCACCCTGCATCAGCTGCTCTGCACCAGTCATGCACAAAAAAGAAAGATCTGTTTGGAGAAGGAGAAGGGTGAGTGATTATAAGACACTCTGAATCAGTTTATCCCTTCTCAGCAGCATGCAAAACATATTTCACATGGCAGAAAAATTTCACAGAATGCAGTGGTGGGTGCCAGGTGGGAATAGGGAATGAATCCCATGTGGGGAAGGCCCATCTGTGGGGCAAATCTGACTGACATGCCCACTGCAGGCACCTGGTGGAGCAACAGACTGGTGCCTCTCTTGCAGGACAGGGCAGAAAGTGAGGATCCAGTCTGCTAATTAAAGGAGCACTCTGAACACATTTGGAAAACTGAAACTCTCCACAACCCGCGGGGGGTGGGGGGTGGTGAGGTGGTGGGAGGGTGTCTCCTTGAACAAACAGAGAACAAAAAGACAGGTATAGAAATCTGAGTGCCCCATACCCCTTCTATGAGCCAGGTGTGTGTAGGTGCTGAGATCATGCTGGGAGAGAGAAGGGGGGCCAGTGACTCAGGGTCTTGTTGAGTTTGAGTTGATTCACCCCTTCTTCCTTGCCTCTGGCCATCAGTCACATTCAGCAGTGGCAGAGAATCTAGCATCCAGTTTGGTTGTGAAGAAAAAATCTGCAATTACAAGAACCTGCCACAGTATGGCGCTCCATCTCCCTAATTGAGTAAAGAGAATTCTCAGACAAATGAGGAAGACAAAAACAAGCATTTCTCAGAATTTTAAAGAGATAGCGCACGAAAAAGCAGCCACCAGCGTACAAACAATGGAAGCCTCCCAGAAAGACCTGCCCAGTTGATACAGACATCAGAGAATGGCTGGCACAAATCAATAGGAGTCAAGAGAAACATGAAGCAAAACTCAAAGAAATACACAGAAAGTAAGAACGGAGTCAGCCAACTTAAAAAAGTCTATTCTGAAATAATAAAAATAAAGAAATCAATAACAAAGTAACAAGTATTGGGAATGGGCTCAACTAACCAAAGGAAAGAATCTCAGACCTTAAAGACCAAAATATGGAATTAACACAGACTGTTAAAAACATAGAAAAATACTTCAAAAAGAAGGAAGAAGCCTCCAAGAGCTGTATGACTTGCTCAAAAAACCAAACCTTCACCTGATTAGTATCCCTGAAGCATAAAGAGAAAAGGAAAACACCATAATGAAAGAAATACTCCATGAGATCATTCAAAAGATCATTCCCCATCTAACGGAGGGGTGACCATCCAAGTGCAAGAGATTCAGAGAACAAGACATATGATAATTTGCCTCCAAAAGGTAAGCATGAAGGAAAAATTCCTAAAGGTAGCAAAAGAGAAAGGCCAGACTATCTACCAAGGTAAACCCTTCAGAATTTCTCCAGACTTATTTGCAGAGACACTACAAGCCAGAAGAAATTGGAGTCCAATTTTTAATGTTCTTAATGATAAGCAATCTCAACCAAGAATTTTCTTCCCAACCAAGCTCAGCTTCATCTGAGATGGAGAATTAAAATCTTCCCAGACATCCAATCCCTAAGGGAATATGCTGCCTCCAGACCAGCCCTTCAGGAGATATTTAGGAAGATGTTGAACACACACACACACACACACACACACACACACACACACACAAGAATGGCCATGCACATCACAAAAGTACAGGCAAGCACAAAGTTTTTTTTTAAAACATATTTTTATTTTAAAATTGTGGGGTACAGTTAAGGGTTAGGTATACAAGTATGCATTGTTCAGGCACCCTTGTTGATAAGGGGTGGCTCCCCATCCCCAGACAGATATTGACTATCGTTAATCCCACCTCCCTTCCCCTCCCTAACCACCCCCCATAGTTTCCCACCACTGTCAATCCTTTTCTTATAGTGTTATGATAGATGTTCAAGGTCCACTATATGAGTGAGAACATGTGATACTCAGATCTTTGTTTCTGTGAGAGATCACTCAGTATTATAAACTCTAGTTCTATCCAGGTTGCTGCAAACATAAGATTTTGTTCTTTTTTTTTGTGCCTGTGTAGTATTCCATTTAATAGAGCATATAGAGCACCCACAAAAATGAAAATACACAGATACATAGATGCAAAGGTTAGAAGGAAACAAAGCAACCCCATAGAAGTACTAGGACAGAAATAAACTCTTATATATTAATAATCAACTAAAGTGGGGTGTGGTGGCTTAGCCTGTAATCTCAGCACTTTGAGAGGCTGAGGTGAGAGGATTTCCTGAGCCCAGGGGTTCGAGACCAGCTTGGGCAACTTGGTGAAACAATAAATTAAAAAATTAGCCAGGCATGGTAGCATATGCCTGTAGTGCCAGCTACTTGGAAGGCTGAGGCAGAAGGATCACCTGAGTCAGCAGGTTGAGGCTGCAGTGGCCATGAGTATGCCACTGCACTCCAGCCTGGGTGGCAGAGGGAGACTCCAACTCAAAAAAAAAAAATTAACTTAAATGTGAATGGACTAAATGTGCCACTGAGGAGACACAGAGTGGCAAACTGGATTAAAAAAAACATGATCCAACTATCTGTGGCCTCCAGGAAACTCATCTCATTGCAAAAATACCCATAGACTCAAGATTGGAGGCTGGACAATGACCTTTCAGATGAATAGAAAACAAAAGAAAGCAGATGTAGCTATTCTAATATCCAACAAAGCAGTCTTCAGTCATCAAAAATTTAAAAGGGCAAGGAAGGACACTACATAATGATAAAAGACTCAATCTACCAGCAATAGATATTCATCCTAAATATATATGCACACAACATATATGTTGTAGCAGTAGGTTTTATAAGACAATTACTAAGTAAACTAAAAGAGGACATTGACTCTCACACAATCATAGTAGGAGACCTAAATACACCACCAACAGCTTTAGATAGATTATTGAGGCAAAAAAACCAACAAGGATATCTGGAACCTCAACTCAATGCTTGATCAAATGGACTTAATGGACATCTACAGAACACTTAACAACTACAGAATATACTTCCTACTCATCAGCACATGGAACATATTCCAAGATCAATCACATTTTGGGGCATAAATCAAGCATGAGCAAATTTCAAAAGAATGAAATAATACCATACATCTTCTCAGATCACAGTGGAATAAAAATAAATATCACCACCAACAAGATTCCTCCAAAACACACAAATACATGAAATCTAAACAACATGCTGTTGAACAACTTCTGGGTCAACATGGAAATCAAGACAGAAATAAAAAGATTCCTGAAAACAAATGAAAACAAAGGCACATCTTCTCAGAATCTTTGGGATGCCATCAAAGTAGTGTTAAAAGGAAAATTCATAGCAATGTATGCACAAATCAAGAAAATGGAAAGACCACAAGTAAACAGTCTTAACATCACATCTTAAGGAGCTGGAAAGGCAAGGTCACCTAAATCTTAGCCTCGGCAGAAGAATTTGGATCACCAAGATAAAAATCAGAGTTACAGGACATAGAAAATAAAAATATCGTAGAATGGATCAACAAGACCAAAAGCTGATTCTTTGAAAGATTGACAGTTCCCTGGCCAGATTGACTAAAAAAAAGAGAAAGCCCAGATAAATACAATTAGAAACACAAAAGTTGAAGTCACAACAGACTGAAAAAATCCAAAAGATTATCAGTGATTACTACAAAAAATAGTATGCAAATAAGCTAGAAAACATAAAGGAAATGGAGCACTTCCTGACATCACACAACTTCCCAATGTTGAAACAAGAAGAAATTGAACAGACCAATAACAATCCAGGAAATCAACCTCATCATAAGATATCTATGTACCAAAAAAAAGCTATTGTCATTTGTGTTTTATTCCATTGGTAGATATAAAGATTTACTAAATATCTCTTATAATTAAATTATGCATTTCAACTAAAATAAGATTACTGGGGTACTATTTTTTAAAAGATTTAAAATTTTTAATTAATTAATTAATTATTTTTTTCTTTATTTCAATAGCTTTAGGGGTACAATTAGTTTTTGGTTATATGGTTGCATTGTATAGTGGTGAAGAAGTCTGGTCTTTAAGTGTTCCTACCACTTATGATGCTATTTTTAATAGCCAAAAATAGAAAACAAGTTGTCATGAAAAACAAAATAAATAAAATAAATCCATCCCATTTACATAACCGAATACTGCTACACAGCACGAGAATGAACAAACCACCAACCACAAATAATGTTGCAAGTGTTGTTGAATCTTACACATGATATTGAATAAGAGAAGCCAGACACAAAAGAGTACATAGTTGGTGGCTTCATTTACATACATTTCCTCTAGGCAAAATCAGTTTATAAGAATTCAGAATCATGATCTTCTTGGGGAGGGCATTATGACTGGGGAGTGGGATGCAGGCAGGGTACTTGGGTGCTGGTCCTAATATTGCGTCTTGTTTCTCCTAATTGTCTTTGTGGGCATCGACAGAGTGAGTTGTTTGGAAAAACTACTTAAACTGTACACTCTGAGTTTTGAATTTTGTGTATTTGTTTATTTCTTCTAAAAATGTTACTTAAAAGCCCTACAACAATATAATTAGGGAATGTCTTTTAGCTGTTACTAGGAATTGCAACCCTGGAATGTTAGCACAGCATGGTGGTCCTGGGGCATGTTCTCCAGTCCCAGGGCCCTTTTACGCACCTATCTGACTTGGGGGAATTCGTTTATGCCCTCTGCCTCTCAGTGTCTCCATGAGCTCTATGTGGTGAGAATCAGCCCCTCTTCTGCATTACTGCTGTAGGACCAGTCATGGAATGTATGTCATATACTTGGGACACGTTGGAGGTTGGATTGTGTTAATAACAGTGACTTGGTCAAGTATGTGTGACAGACCTTTCAGTATAAAACATGAGAATATTCAATTTTATATTCAATTTCTGTAGATTCTTCCTTCCTTGAAATTTGTATATTTGCACATTTTCCATAATGAATATATGTTGTTTTTAGAAGCAGAAATATTATAAAACTTTTAATAGTGGTTACATTTTGAAAAATAACTTAGTGGGATATAGGTTCTAAGACCTATATATGCTTTGACCTTGGGCCTAAAATTTCAGATTTGTAGCTCCACCAAAATAAATATATGAACCAGAGAACTGCTTATTAAAACACCACTCATATTAGCAAAATGTGAAAAACACACAGGAGAAGGTCATATATATTGTGATTTATCAAGGAAATGCATTACATTGACTAACTATTTCAAAGTCATATGTTGTAATACAAGGCAAGAAGCATTCTATAATCTCCTGCTAGAAATGCAAAAACCAAGATTTCATTTTTTTTTAGTTGTGTCCAGTCCAAACACATCCAGAAAGGAAATTTTACATTATCTTTAAATTGGTGCCTCTGGGGATTAAAAGTATAAAATATTATTTTGTATTATTTGTGTATTTATATGATTTTCGAATTTTCTTTTTTTTCTTTTTTCTTTTATTTTAAAGATGTGGGATACAATTCAGGGAACATTTAGGTATACAAATGTTCATTATGGGTACCCTTGTTGATGAGGGTACTTGATCATCCAAGTTGCTGCAAAGTCCATATGTTTGTCTTTCTTTATGGCTGCATAATATTCCATTGTTTATATGTACCACATTTAAAAAATCTAGTCCACCTTCAATGGGCAACATGGTTGGTTCCATGTTTTTGCTATTGTGAATAAAGTTGCAGCAAACATATGTGTACGGTATCTTTTTTGAAGAATGATTTGAATTCCTCCAGGTATATTCCCAGTAGGATAATTGCTGGGTCATATGGAAGGTCAATTTCTAGATCTTTCAGATACTGCCACACTGTCTTCCAAAGAGGTTGCACTAGTTTGCATTCCCAAAAGCAGTGTAGCAGCATTCCTTTTTCTCCACATCCTTGCCAGCATCTGTTGTTGTTTGTTTTATTAATGATGGTCATTCTTACTGGGATTAGGTAGTATCTCAATGTGGTTTTGATTTGCATTTCTCTGATGATGAGTGAGGCTGAGCACTTTTTCATATGTCTATTTGCTGCCCATATATCTTCTTTTGAGAAGTGTCTACTCATGTCTTTTGCCCACTTTTTAATGGGACTGTTTGTTTTTTTCCTTTTGGCGTGTTTGAGTTCCTTATAGATCCTAGTTGTTAGGCCTTTGTCAGATATCCAGCTGGCAAATATTTTTTCCATTCTGTGGGCTGTCTCCCTGCTCTCTTGATGGTTTCTTTTGTTTTGCAGAAGCTCGTCAGTTTGATGAGGTCCCACTGTTCAAATTTTCAACAACAATCCTATTTTATGATGAAAATTTCAGTTTAAAATGTTAATACCTTTAACAAATTTATTTCAATGGTGAACATCCATCTTCATGATATAAGAAAACAGTTTCTTATGCACAATTTGCTTAGCATTAATAATAAAGGAAAACAATAGAAATAACACAAATACCTAGTAGTTTTACGTTTTATATTATTCAAATACAACCATACTTGGTCTAAGATGTAGCCATAAGATAATAGTTTCAAAGACAAATGAAAAAGATACAAAATTCTATAAAGAAAATTATAATAATTATATTAACTGCATAAAAATGGCCTAAAGGAAGGAAAAGCCAAACTATTTGGTTATCTTTTAACTACTGGAGTATGTATTATGTTACTTTTTCATTTCACAATTATACGTAGTTTCTAAATCTTCTACATTGATCTGTTATTCTGAATAAAATCAAGAAGCATTTATAAATAGGATACAGTGTATTAAATTTATTATCAATTGGATTTGTTTTACTATTTTGATGCAATAATTTGACCTGTGTGAGTAGTCTGACTGAGATGGGTTACAATTCATCTTTCAACAGAGAGACACTAAGCTTATCAACTGCCTAATTTGGATTTAAAATTCACTGTTATCCCTCATACCAAGATGATGACATAATTTGACCTGTGTGGGAAGAACTCTGATTGAGATTAGTTACAGTTCATCTTTTGACAGAGAGACAAATGTTGGGAAAATTTCTGGTGAAATCATTGTAGGCTATTCATAGGTATTTATTTTTCATTGGAGGATTATAGGAGCAACAATGAGAAAAGTCTTCTGAGTTACGTCCCGCAATTTGACAAGGACCAAAGAGCAGCTCCTCCAGGACTGCATCCCCAGAGGCCACTGCAGCCCTGTGAGGGGACTCTGTGGAGAACATCATCCTTGAGGTTTGTCATCACCAGACCATGCATGTTGGACTCAGCAGCATCAGCTGCTTCAGGGAGAGTTGCCAAGTCCTTAAGTTCAGCCTCATTTGCAACTCTTCTGCAGAAGAGCAGCCTGGTGCTCACTGTTCATACAGCAGATAGAACTAAACAAAAATGATAAGGCTTCAATTCAACGGGAAGATTCTACTGGAAGCATCTTACTGGAAACATAATTCCTTGTTGAAGGGGGTATCGTATTTCTTCTTTTGACCCAGTAAGAAAGCAATAATTTGTTTGTCAGTATTAATTTATTAACTTTTAAGCAATGGTAAAAATTTGTAAAGTATGTGTTTACTATTATATTATTCTATCAAAACCAACTGTATATTAATTTGATGTTATATAATTATATATTAATTATTATGATTATATATCATAAAATAACTAGTAATTATTATCATCGTACTTAAGCTAATATGTACACAAAAAGCTGTAATTTAGAAAGTGCTTGCTGTACACAAGGTCATATCTGAGCCTCTCCACAATCCTATCAGTTAGGCTGTACAAATAGTGTATATCGCCATGAGTATGCATGGAAAAGAAATACTCAAAAATTTTAGGTGACTTGCAATGTACCTCAGGAGATTTGGAAGAAAGCCAAACCAAAAAATAGTTAACTTCAGATCTTGAGGTTTTTCAGATTCTGAGACTTTTCCTCCTGGTGATGGATTATTTTTCCAGACAAATCTGACTTAAAAAGAAATCATTATTAACATTTTTTCTATGAACATTGAAGTGATATTGAATATGATAAAGCTTTATTTTCCTCCCTCCCACCCCTCTTTTCTTCCATTTTTTCTTAAAAAGCAAACAAATAAAAAAAATCCCGGATATTCCAGATCCTACATGAGGAAAGTGTGGATGACAAAGAGACAGTTGATAGAGGTTTAAGCCCACTGGTGAGCAACATAATTCTCTTTCTGTGGGGAGGCATGGCATGGCATTTTGGAGTGTAAATGCCCTTTGGGGAAGGGGAACTTCCTCACTTCCTGTAGTGCAGATATTACTAATCGGAAGCCTGTGATGAGAGCTTTGGTTGTTGTATCATGGAGGATTTAGTTTGGGAAATATCAATTTACTTAAAAATTTTTGATTGCTTTCAAGTGAACTTAATTGTTCTTTTCTCCCTTGCATAGCTCAGTCTCTGCCTGTGACATCTGTGTCTTATAAATTTAAAGTTGATTTGGTTAAAGATAGTTTTTGCTTTGCAGTTTATGGACTGAGTCTATTCCTTTTAGTGTCTTCAGAAAAACTGTAGATGAAGCTACATAGCCAAGAAATGTAATATTCACTATTTTATTTTCTGTGATAATCCTGAGATATGGTCACCATGTCTAGCTCATGTCCATCGCCCTGCTGATCAGCATGTCTACACTCATTATAAATCACCTGCTTTGATCTAGGCAAAGACCCCTGTCCTACGTGATCCCAGAGTTTCTTAACTCTGACAAGCACCAGTCTTATCCTGGCAATTGTTCCTAAATGGGCTTCATCTTTGGAAGTGGACATTAAATATATTTTATTCATGTCACTAAAGAGCCAGGTGATTACTGATGCCTTTACTGCCCTGTCAGCTGTGATAATTCCCTGTGCCTATTTTCTTCTTCTTCCCTTCTTCCTCCTACTCTTCCATTTTCTTCTTTTCCTGATTTTTCTTTGGGACATTATGTGACACAGATAGATGGTTATCATTCAGTTTAACACAGATGTGTTTCATGTGTCTCAGCTTTCAGCATCAGTCCTGGTATATTATGACTTTCACATCTTGCAGACGTTTTATCTCTTTTGGGGGGACATTGGTATTGCCTGGAGCAGTGTTGATAGTGAATTTCTGAAGCAGTTTTTCTAGATTCTCTACTTTCTAACTCCTTGTGTATCTGAGAGGCAGGAACTTTATACTTACTTGATGGTAGATAGATGCTGCATTTTTAAATAATAAATTTTTCCTTTAAAAATTTCTAGCTGTTGTTTCATTGTCTTTTGGAACCTACTAAATGGATTTTCAAAGTTTGTTGGGAAGTCTGTATTTTGTCCTTATACTCAGGAAGTTATTCTGCTTCGTGAAGATGAGTCTTTTAATTATAAACCTACTTATTAATTTATTAGTTATAATTGAATAAAATAATCCACCATTTGTTATGGCAAGTGATATGATGCTTATTTTCTGTAAATACCTTTAATCCCCTTTGGTTTTAAATCTGTTAACATTATAAAGCAAATTTTTAACAAATTGACATTATTTTACTCTTATGCTTTCTGTGTTCCCTTGTGTTAAATATTTGTACTACAAAAGAAGAAGCAATCAAGAGATTAATCTTGACTGGGCCAGGATATTTGAAATTGGAAAGGAAATAATGTTAAATTGCCACAATTCTTACCTATACAATTACAAGTTAATAATAACAAAGAAAGAAATATAATATAAAGTGTACCAAAAAGAAGTTGCCATGCAAAGAAAGAATGAATATAATGTACGTTTGATTTAAATCAACACTTAACACGTTTTTAAGATATTTAGCATTAATGTGTAAAACACAAAATGTTTTGTTTCTGTTAATGTCCTTCAGTTTATAAAGGATAGATATGCATTTTTCTTTACCTGTGTAAGTAGAGAAGAAGAGGTAACACATCCACAAATAAGTCACAGAATTTTGAAAAAGAGATAAATAGTGCTAAGAACAGGAAAAGATTGACTAGCACCACTGATACCCCAAAATAACCAAGTAGGAGGAGAGTCCCTCAGTGTGCTATAAGGTGATGAATTAATTAGGTGCCCTGAGAAGAAATTGGAACTTGGTGATCCTAAGGTAGTGATCAGTCAGTTACAGATGGAATTCCTTGTTCTACTCACTACTGCATTTGACCAGTCTTGAACAAAATAGGCAAGAGGAAGAAAAAGTAAAAGAAATTGGAATTTTAGAGGTCCCATGCTTTATCCACTAGGAAAATAAACCTTAGGGTGACCCACATATAACACTAGATGAACATCACAATAAGGTAAATGTAAATTGAAGCTTCTTCTTACCAAAATTTGATGGGCAAAATGAGTGGTTCAAGAAAAGATATGGACTTACAAAATCCCATCACCTTAATTTTGGGTATAAAGAAGGTTCAGTCCAGGAAATTCCAAGAGAAAGTTCAAGTCACCTCTGAGGAAACAACTGATTGGATGATAATGCTGATTCCTCAGTAGTCATTGATATGAGGCAATCATAACATTTTTGGATGCTTTGAAAGATTGGTGGAACCTTAATAGATTAGAAAATCTTTATAGAAATCATTAAAACATAAAAAATCTCATAAAAATACCTTTGTGATACGTTAAGTAGAAGTTCAAAAATACATTTTATGAGTCACATGTATGTAAAAGTATTAAAATCATTCTAGAAAAAAGTGACAAATTGGACTAGTGTGCTTATTTACATTTATAGGAATTTGAGCAAGTTTGTGACTGGTGTATAAATGTTTTGAAATTTTATGTATGAAACTAGGTTAGAATTATTAGTTGCTTAAGATGTATTTAAATATTAAAAAAATATGTTTAATATATTTGTACACTTAAGATATTTAAAATTAATAAATACAAATATTAATTCATTTTTATAGAAAATGAACCCTGAAGGTCACAGATATAGAAGTACCTATAATATTGATTATCTGTTCTGTAAAATCTCATGGGAGAGGAATTCAGGCCATATAGGCACATGCCACTGTATTATATGAACACCTGAAAATATTACAAATATGAACACACGCAAGTAAAAATAAGGAAAGCATTGGTGACTATATATTCTCTTATAAGAAATATTTTAAATTCAATTGTATGAACACCTTCATTGAGAATATAAATATTATATTCCTATTCTTGATGGGGAATCAGATTCACAATCTAGTGTGCTGTCTTTTTTTAGTGCAAGTTCACACTTGAAGTTGGAAATAAACTCTGAGGTTTTTAAATTGACGTTTTAAAAATTAAATTGAAGCAAACATTCTTATGTGTGATGCACATGTGCTTAAAAACAACATAAAGTTTACTTTTTTCTTCCAGGTAAAGTCACCTCAACAGATCACTCCAACATGTGGCTGGCCAATCAGACTCTGGGTGGTGACTTTTTGCTATTGGGAATCTTTGACCAGATCTCACACCCCGGCCTCCTTTGTTTACTCATCTTCAGTCTATTTTTGATTGCTGTGTCTGGGAATATTATATTGCTACTTCTGATTCACACTGACTCCTCTCTGCATACTCCCATGTACTTCTTTATCAACCAGCTCTCACTCATAGATCTGATATATATTTCTGTCACGGTCCCCAAAATGCTAGTGAACCAGCTGGCCAAGGTGAGGACCATCTCGGTCCTTGGATGTGGGACCCAGATGTACTTCTACCTGCTGTTGTTAGGCGCGGAGTACTGCCTTCTAGCTGCCATGGCCTATGACCGCTATGTGGCCATCTGCTATCCACTCCGTTACTCTATGCTCATGAACCATAGAGTGTGTCTCCTCCTGTCGTCTGGCTGCTGGTTTGTGGGCTCATTGGATGGCTTCATGCTCACTTCCATCACCATGACCTTCCCCTTCTGTAGATCCCATGCGATTCAGCACTTCTTCTGTGAGGTCCCTGCTCTACTGAAGCTCTCCTGCTCAGACACCTCACTCTATAAGGTTTTCATGTACCTGTGCTGTGTCCTCATGCTCCTGATCCCTGTGGCAGTCATTTCAGGGTCTTACTACTTTATCATCCTCACCATCCACAGGATGAACTCAGCTGAGGGCCGGAAGAAGGCCTTTGCTACCTGCTCCTCCCACATCACAGTTGTCAGCCTCTTTTATGGAGCAGCTGTCTACACCTATGTGCTCCCCAGCTCCTACCATACCCCTGAGAAGGACATGATGGTGTCCTTTTTCTACACCATTCTTACACCTGTCTTGAATCCTGTCATTTACAGCCTCAGGAATAAGGATGTCATGGGGGCTCTGAAAAAATTGCTGAGAGTAGGGAAAGTTCCATATTGAAGTCAGTCAGTCCTCTCTTCCTTAGTGCCTCCCTCCTTTAGATATCCCTCCACCTAACAGTCAGCACATGGTGTGATGTCTGACTCTCTGAGTTGTCCTTCAGGGGGTTTCAGCCCAGTCTCTTCTCTCCTGTAATCAGTTTCTCATGTTTGAAATGATGCCCAGTCATCCCTCTTTTCTCATAGCATTGATCTCTATCCCATTCCCTTGATCCAGTGGCTCATTTTTAGAGTACAGTTGAAGATTATGAAAATAAATCTGTGTTTATGACCCTTGAGCTCCTGCCATCACAGAGAATGTTTATGTTTCATGGATTTGACGATGAGTATGAAATAAAGCCACATTTCGATGGTTATTCCACATCCACTCTGCATCAAGTATCTTTCCTTCACTGCTCATTTGACTGTCTGTGGGGGAGCTAAAATTACCCACATTTCACAGGTGATAAACAGCCTTGAGGTCTTCCCTGAGTTTCCAAAAGCAGGGGATCCTCAGGGACAGATGGTTCATTCAGTCACAGGCATATTGGGATGAACTCAAAACATTCAGGATCTCAGGGAGCCTAAATGTACAGTTTGAATTTTCTTCCATCGGTATTTCTAAAATGCCTCTCAATCCAGCTCCTATTTTCTGTGAGCACATATGAAGTCAACTTTTCCCAGCATTAGACCAGAGCAATGGGCTATTCACAACACATTTGTTTGGAGTAGAATTGTGTTTATTCACAGACTTGCTCAACTGGAGAAACAGAATTTCTCACACTTCTCCCTGTACAAGCCAATGGTGACATGCATTTAGAATATTATTTCAAATAAAGGTGCTATATATGTGTGGTTGTATACTTATTCACTTATTTAACAAATGATAATAAAAACAATTATAATTATTTTTGGGATTATTACGACAAGGTACTATTTTAAATGTGTTGCATGTATGGCACCCTTTAATTTTCACAGTCTACTATTAGCTGTATTCTGCAGTTGATATAACTGAGATTCCATGGGTTTGAATATCTTGAACAAGGTTATTCAGCCTTTAAAGGTACTCAGCAAGGTACAGGCAGGTAACTGGATTTGCTGCCCTGACCACTACCTGTGCTGCCTCTCTGGGGTCCTTTGTGTTTTCCACACCGTATTGCTTCTCAGTCCTGGAGGGCCATACTTCCGTCCTAGAGCACTACAACTCTTTCCATGCCCAAGGTTTTCACATGACTTTCCCCTCCCTGGAATGTTGTTTTTCCAGAACTTTGCATGACTATATTCTCTTTCTTTAGGCCCCAACTCATTCACTCATTCATTCAACAAATAATTACAGAGCACCTACTATGCGCTAGGCACTGTTCCAGAAACTTAGAATACACTCATGAACAACACAGAAATTAAAATCTCCATCTACTTAGCACTTAAAGCATGTAAGCAGAAAATGAACAGTAATTAAGTAGAAGATATGGAATATTTTAGGAGAAAAGTGTGAGAAAGTATTGGGCAAGAGTCTTGGAGTGTGGAAATCACATTTTATTTAGGGAGTTAACTAGGCCTCACTGCGGCTTGAGTTGAGCAAAGGCACAGAAGATGAAAGTTGACGAGCCATATAGATATTGGGGGAAATGCTTTCAAGACTGAGGATAGAGACAGTGATCAGTCTCTCAATCAAAAGTCCAGAAGGACCGTGTCTCAGTAACAGGGGTGAGCTAAATGTAGACTGAGTCTAACTAAAATTGCAGAAATGACAGTGAAATAAATAAATTTTCCAAAAAACAAAAGTGAAGGAAATTGTTCAGTCATAGGAAAGTTATCTCAAAAAGAGACACAGAAATATCAGAAAGAATGACAAACATCAATCACAAAGAGTAGTATGTGTATAACTCAATATTAACTTAACTCCAATAATTTTAATGTGTCGAACAGTTTAAATTGAATGCAGAGTTTAAATGTATAAAAATATTGTGGAGGGCAACCCCCTTGGGTCCCCTCCCACTGTGGGAGATTTTCTGTCCTCTCAATAAATCCTGCTTAAAAAAATATTGTTGAAAGTGAAGTTATATAAATATTAATGAAGTAGAGAAATAGCAATTTGTGTCAAGCTTTTAAAACAACAAGGATACATGTTATAATATTCATAGTAGCCAATAAAACAAGCTTATAAAATAACAAATGATAATAAAGATGATCTCATATTTCTAAAATACGTCAAGAAAGGATGAAGAAGAGAGCAACAGTTGGATCAAATAAAAATTGGTTATAAGTTATAGCTAACATATAATCACAATTATGCCAATATTTATTACACATTGTATGCAGGTAACAAAATATCACATGTACCCCATAAATATATACAGCTATTATCTATTAGTAAAATATGTAATTGAGCTAATGCTGCAAGTAAAAGAATAAAACGATCAGGTTATATAATATGAGGGTTACAGACACTAAGTGCGAGGATACAGAGAGACTGAGAATAAGCGAATGAAAGTAGATGTACCAGGTAATGATTAACCAAAAAAAGAAAAACAATAAAAACAAGTCAATGTGACTGTGAACTGTGAAACAATGCAGAATTTGACACAAACAACACACTAAAGATAGACAGTGATTACTGGAGTCAACACAACCAGGAGGAGATTTCAAGTCTAATCTTGTAAGCAATTAACATCAAATTTTCAACACATATAAAAATGATAAATAGAAATACACAATTTGGATAAAAAAAGAAATAGACGATTTGATAATTATAATAGCAGACTTTTTGGGTGTCTATTTCATCTGATTTTTTTCACGAGCTTTATTGAGATATACAGGTAATTGACAAAGATTGCATGTTTTCAAGTTATACAAATTTATGATTTTATATATGTATACATTATGAAATGATTACAACCATCAAGCTAGTTAACATTTCCATCACCTCACATAGTTTTTTTTTTTTTTTTTTGGTGTTGTCAGAGCACTTAGGATCTATCCTCTTAACAAATGTGACATATATAATATATTATTGCTAACTATAGTCACTCTGCTGTACATTAGAACTATAGAACTTATTCATTTTGCGTGACTGTACTTCGTACCCTTTGACCAACCTCTCCCCAATTCCTCTACCCTCCCCAATCCCTGGGAACCATCATTCACCTCTCTGCTTTTGTGAGTTCTACTATTTTAGTAAGTGAGTGAAAGGATATAACATGGAGTCAATATATCTAACAAGCAGTCATTTTAACATTGTCTAGATCTGTCATGTTTCTCCAGCAGTTTATTTTACCCTCTAATCACTAGCCCAGGACAGAACCGGTTTCTCTAAGGTAACTATTGATAATTGCTTTTCTTTTCATTTTTTTTTTTGAGTTGGAGTCTCACTCTGTTGCCCAGACTGGAGTGCAGTGGCCGCTCCCGGCCACTGCAGCCTCGACCCACTGGGCTCCGGCGATCCTTCCACCTCAGCCTTCCAAGTAGCCGGAATTACAGGCACGCGCTACCATGCCCGGCTGATTTTTTGATTTATTGTAGAGATGAGGTCTCACCAAGTTGCCCAGGAGGGTCTCGAACCCGCGGGCTCAGGCAATCCACTCACCTCAGCCTCCCAAAGTGCGGAATTACAGGCTGAGCCACACAGCCCGGCTTTTCAACCCTCTCTCCAGCTTGTTTTGTAAACAAGTTAACATAATCAGCTTTGTATGACTTTCATGACACAGACCCCATCAGCGTGACAACTGTCATGTTACTAACCCACCCATCTGCCTTCTGTGTATCACCTGATGCCAGTACCTATGTGTTCTTGCCTTCTGTGATGATGACGTGGAGCTGACTGCCACCCAATCACCTTAATGATATTCTCACCCTCAAAGGGAAAGTTTAAAAGGATTAGACTTTGAGCTGCCAGCCACCATTGCCTTGCTTAGCTATGGTCTGGCCATGTGTTATTTGAGTTATGACCCCCATGTTTCCTGGCTTTGGCGGCCTCCCCTACCTTGGGGAGGTGAATCTTCTTTCTCTTCCTGATTTGCTTCCTAAATAAACTATATTTTCCAATCAAATTTCTGTGCAATTCTTTGCATCTTTCACGTGGCACCAGATCGCACACCAGACACCCACAACCCCGGCAGGTCTGACCTAGCATTTTAGAGGCTCAGCTAGGATTGTGATCTAACTGTGAGATCATGCAATATCTGTCTCGTTCTGACTTTGTCACTTAGCAAAATATTCTCCAAGTTCATACATATTGTCCCAAACGACAGAATTTTGTGAGGAACCTCAATACTGTTATTCTTAATTGCTGTGCCAATTTCCATTTCCACCACTGGTACGCAAGGTATTTTTTTCCTCCATATCCTCTCTAATGCTTGGCTTTTTTTTTTTTTTTTTTTTTGATGATGGTCATTCTAACAGGTATGAGGGATATCTAATTGTGGTTTAATATTGATCTCCCTGGTGATTAGTGATCAGCACTTTTTCAATTATCTGGTGGCCATTTTTAATCTTCTTTTGAGAAATGCTTGTTCAGGGTCTTCGCTATTTTTATTCAGACTATTTTTTTTTTGCTATTGAATTGTTTGAGTTCCTTTTATGTTTTGGATATCACCTCCTTTTCAGATGTATGGTTTGCAAATATTTTCTTCTATTCTGTAGGTTGCCTTTTCACTATGTTGATCAATTGACTGAATATGCTTGGGTTAATTTTTGGCCTTTCTATTCTGTTCCATTGGTATATATATATACACACACATATATACATACATATACGTATGTGCATATACATATACACATATATATGACAGTTCTATACTGAAGTTTTGAAATATATTTTGAAATAAAGAAGTGTGATGCCTCCAGCTTTGTTTGTACTCCAGATCGTTGTGGCTATTTGGGGTCTTTTGTGGTTCTAGATGAATTTTAGGATGTTTTTAAATCTTTGCTAAAAAATGCTTTTGGGATTTTAGTAGAAATTTCATTGAATCTATAGATGGCTTTGGCTAGTTGGAATTTTTTTAGCTTTTCATTTTATTTTATTTTATTTTTTTTAAAGATGTGGGGTACAATTCAGGGTTAGGTATATAAATGTTCATTATGCAGGTACCCTTGTTGATGAGGCATGTCCCCCTCTCCTGGCAGTTTCCCATTACTGCCAATTCTGCCCCTTCCCCCCACCCTAGCAGTTTCCCACTAGCGACATTCCTTTTCTTATAGTATTACAGTAATTATTCAAGGTCTGCTTATGAGTGAAACATGTGCCATCATTTCTTTGTTTCTGTGATAGATCATTCATTACTATAGACTCTAAGTCCACCCAAGTTGCTGTGACATTCATAATTTTGTCCTTTTTATGGCTGTGTAATATTTCATTGTATATATGTACCACATTTTTGTATCTGTTGGCTGCTCATTTGTCTTCTTTTGAGAAGTGTCTATTCATATCTGCTGTCCACTTTGTAATGGGGCCCTTTGTTTTTTTTCTTTTTGGCATGTTTGAGTTCCTTGCAGATCCTAGGTGTTAGTCCTTTGTCAGATATACAGTTGGCAAATATTTTTTTCCCAGTCTTTTACATGAATAGATGTTGAATATTGTCAGATGCTTTTACTGCATTTATTGAGGTTTTAAGCTTTTATTCTGTAAATGTGTTCTATCACATTAATTGATGTTGAAGCATCCTTGCATCCTAGGGATAAATTTCACTACTTGAGGCTGGGCATAGTGACTCACTCCTGTGATCCCAGCACTTCGGGAGGCTGAGGTGGAAGGATTGTTTGAGACCAGCCCGAGCAACATAGCAAGACCCCATCTCCTATATAAAAAATAAAAAATTCACTTGGTTATGGTTTATAAAGTTTTTTAATGTGCTGTCAAATTTGGTTTGCTAGTAATTTATCGAGGATTTTGCAACTATGTTCATCAGGGATATTGACTTGTAGTTTTATTTTCTTGTGGTATTTTTGACTAGCTTTGGCATCAGTGTAATGCTGGCCTCATATAACAAATTTGGACGTGTTCTTCTAGGTTTTGGAAGAGTTTAAGAAAGGCTGGTTTTAGTTATTTTTTTTGAATGCTTAGCAAGATTCATCATGAAACCATCTGGTTCTGGGCTTTTCTTTCTTGGGAGGCTTTTGATTATGGATTTAATCTTCTTATCTGTTATTGGTTTGCTCAGGCTATTTCTTCTTGATTCAGTTTTGCTAGGTTTGGTATATAACAAGAAATTTATCCATTTCTTCTAAATAATCTAATGTGTGATTGGATAATTTTCATTAGTCTCTTAATTCTTTTCATTTCTGAGACATCAGTTCTAATGTTTCCTTTTTTTTCTGATTTTATTTATTTTAGTATACTGTCTAGTATATTGTCCTTTCTTTCTTAGTCTAACTAATGATTTGTCAAATTTATTTATTTTTCCAAAAACCAGCTCTTAGTTCTATTGATTTTTTTCTCTTGTTTTTCTGATCTCTGTTTCATTTATTTCTGCTTTACTGTTTATTTTCTTTCTTATGCTAACTTTAGACTTAGTTTTTCCTTTCTACTTCCAGTTTCTGGAAGTGTAAAATTAGTTGGTTTATTTGAGATCTTTTTCTTTTTAAATATAGGTGTTTCTCTTAGTACTGGATTTGGTTCATTCATAAGCTTTGGTATACTGTATTGTTTTTGTCTTGAGATAGTATATAAATTTCCTTTAAATTTTTTCTTTGACCCAATCATCGTTCAACCTAATGGTAGACTTTAACACATCAATATATGATGAAGCAAATGAATCCCTCAAGTCACTAAAGATATAAAATACACTTAATAGCCCTAACAAAATTTGCTATATGGGACAAAGCTTGCAACAATGATAGAAGTCACATTAATTTCAAATATACATGGGATACTTAGTGAAATCAAACTCAAGTGGGTCTGTATTTTGACTGAACAATAGTATAAGCACAAAATAAAATGCGTGGGATGCAGCTAAGTCAGTGGTTGCAGAAAACTTTACCACTTTAGATTCATTTATTAGGAAAGGAGAAAGGCTAAATATTGACTAATCTCTTATTTCAAGAAGATAGACTAAAAAACAAATTATATCCACAAAATATTGAAAGAAGGAAAAAGTAAAAATTGGGTAGATGTCAATGAAGTGGAAAATAAATATACAACAGAGAAAAAAATCAATGCAGTCCCAATTCATATCTTCAAAGAAATTTATAAAATCCTAACAAGACTGATGGAATACAAGGAGTGAACATAAAAATTACCAATATCAAGAATGAAAAGAAGACAGCAGAATATATTTCATACACATATAAAATATAATGATAATATGCTATGAAGTACTTTATGCTGTTACTTTAGCCTATTTTGATAAAAAGAACAAGTTCTTTGAAAAATACAACTTAGGCCAGGTGTAGTGGTTCAAACCTGTAATCCCAGCACTTTGGGAGGCTGAGGTGAGGGGATTGCCTGAGCCCACGGGTTCAAGAACAGCCTGAGCAAGTTGGCTACCTCATCTCTACAATAAATTAAAAAATTTAGCCAGGCGTGATAGCACACGCCTGTAGTTCTGGCTACTTGGAAGGCTGAGGCGGAAGGATTGCCTGAGGCCAGCAGGTCAATGCTGGGGTGGCCATAAGTGTGCCACTGCACTCCAGCATGGGCAATGGGGTAAGACTTAAACTCAAAAAAAAAAAGGAAAAAGAAAAAGAAAAAAAAAAGAAAAAAAGACAAACATAACTTAAAGAAACTGACCTTAAAAAGTCTAAATACTCCCAGTTATAATCAGGAAAACTGCTATCAAAATTCTTATAAAATTACCCTCAGGTCCTATGTTTTCAACATTGAATCCTTCTACACAGTAAAAGAAAAACTGACACTACTCTTAAATAAACTCTTCTAGAAAGCAGAAAAAAAAGAAATACCTTCATTTTTTTGAGTTTAGCATAATTTCGATTCTAAAATTTGAAATCAGCATTATAAGAAAAGACTATTACAAACCAATCCTTCATAGTAGCATACATGTAATAATTCTAAAAAGTTTTTTGAAACATAATGTAGTATTGTATAAAAGGATAAGTCATAACAAACAACTGTGGTTTGTTACAGGAAAATGAGGCTGGTTCATTTTTAGTGAATGGTATGTATAAACAAAAATCCAGGCATGGGGCTTGCTGATTGCTGCTGGGATGTTACTGCTTTTAGCTTTTCCAGTGACCAGAGATAGAAGATATACATATGCACACTTCTATAATATATCTATTTTGGTATTTATCTGTGTGCTTATGAATACATAAATTACATATAAATCATGGGTTCATACTAGTATCTCTGATTTCAGTTCAATATCAAAATGTCTGTTCTCTCCCCCTCACTTTCCTATTTTCATTGCATTATTTCTTAATCTATATTATTGTTAATTGACATATCATAATTGTATATATTTATGGGATACAATGTAATGCTTTGATATAGCGTATTATTTGGAATGATTAAATCAAGTTAATATATCCATCATCTCATTTTTTGCGGTGAGATATTTAAAATGTACTTTCTTAGGAGTTTTGATATATATATGTATATAATTTATTATTATTAACTATAGCCATCCTGCTGTACAATAGATATCAAAAATTTATTTCTCCCATCTAACAAAATCTTTGTATCCTTTAACCAATTATTTAACCAACATTTTCTTTATCTGGTCCACTTTTGATGGGAATCTGAGTTGGTCCCATGTTTTTGCTACTGTGAATAGTGCTGCAGTGAACATACATGTGCAGGTGTCTTTTGTTAGAGAGATTTGGTAGCATTCCTCCTGTAATCAATTTATTGTTTTTGTTGTGAGAGGATGCTAAATTTTACCCAATGCTTTTTCTGCATCTACTGAGTTGATAATATATTTTTAATAATTTATTCTGTTAATGTGTTGCATCATGTTTATTGATTTATGTATGTTGAACCATCTTTACAACAGGGATAAATCTCACTTGATTATGGATGAAGGATTCTTTTAATACACTGCTGAACTTAGTTTCCTACTATTCTGTTTAGAATTTTTGTATCTATGTTCATCAAGGATATTAGCCTGTAAGTTTCTTTCTTTCTTTGTGTGTGTGTGTGTGTGTGTGTGTGTGTGTGTGTGTATCTTTATTTGGCCTCAGAAAAATGAGTTTGGAAGTATTTATTCTTTCTCAATCTTTTGTAGAGTTGTGTTCGTTTTTTAAGTGCTTGAAAGAATTCACCATGAAGTCTTCTAGTCCCAGGCATTTCTTTATTGGAAGTTTTTCTTTTAATTACTTCTTCAGTTTTCTTACTTGTTATTGGTTTTTTCAGGTTTTTTATTTCTTCATGATTCAATTGTACATTTACAGTAATTTGTTCATTGAGCTATTCAATTAGTGTATAATTGTTTATAATAGCCTCTTGTACTCTTTTGTATTTCAGTGGTATCTCTTTTAATGTATTCTGTTTCATTTCTAATATTATTTATTTAGATATTCTCCTCCTCTCTTTCTTTCCCTGTCTCAATTAGTCTAACTAAAGGTTTGTAAATTTTTTTTAAACTCTTAGTTTCTTTGTTCTTTTATATTGTTTTTCTAGTTTGTGTTTCATTTACTTAAGCTCAAAGATGTATTATTTCTTTTCTTGTGTTAACTTTGAGTTTATTTTGTTCTTTTCTTCCTAGGTTTTTGAGATGTAAATTTAGGTTATTTATTTTTCTTATTGTAGGTATTTATCAATATAAAAGTTTATCTTATAAATCCTTTTGCTGTATCCTATATGTTTTAGTATGTTGTGCTTCCATTTTATTTCTCTCAAGTTTTTTTAAAATTTCACTATTGATTTCATTTTTAACCCATTGGTCCAATGTGGGGTGCATATGTATTTACAATTGTTGTATCCTTTTGATGAATTGACTTCTTTATCATTAAACAGTGATCTTCTTTGTGTCTGGTGACCGATTTTGGCTTAAAGTTATTTTGTCTGATATAACTACCCCTGCTCTCTTTTAATTACCATTTACGTGCAATATATTCTTCCATTTCTTCACTTTCAGGTTCTGTGTGTTCTTAAGGCTAAAATGAGTTTCTTATAGACAGCATATAGTTGGGTTATTTTTTCTTGTCATTTAATCACTCTGTGTCTTTGGGTTGCAGAATTTAATCCAGTAGCACTTAATTTCTATGGTAAGGACTCACTATTTATAATTTGGTAATTCTTTTTTGCCTTTTGTCATCTAGCATCTGTTGCTTTCTTTATATAATTTGTTGATTTTGTAGTGTTGTGCTTTGATTAGTTTCTCTTTATCTTTTGGTTAGCACCAGAAGTTTTCTTAACTTGTGTTTATCATAAGGCTTATATTAAAAAATCTTAAATAGACTGTTATAAGATGCCTCACATAGTTATCATTTTTTTGTGGTGAGCACACTTAAAATCTACTGATTTAGCAATTTTCAAGTATATACATTGATACTGTAGTCAATATGATGTTCAATAGCTCTCTTAAACTTATTTCTTCTATCTGACAGAAAATTTATATCCTTTGACCAACATCTTTCCATTTACCCCAAACCCCAGTCTCTGATAACCACCATTTATTGTTTCTATGTGTTTGACTTTTTTACACTCCACATAGTGAAATTATATTGTATTTGTCTTTCTGCACCTGGCTTGCTTCATTTAACATAATACCTTCCAGGGTCATTCATATTTTTTCTAAATAACAGGATTGTTTTGACTTTTGGCAATCTGATTATGTCTCCGATATAATATTTTTTGGTTTGCTTTTGCTTGGGGTCTTTTGAACTTTATGAATCTGAATGTCTACACTCTTACAGATTTGGGAAATTTTCAGCCATGAGATAGGTCTTTTTGCTCTCCTCCTTCTTTTCTTCTTTTATGAATGCCATGAGGTATATATTAATTTGCTTGATGTGGTCCCATAGCTCCCAGATACTTTTTTTTCCCATTTTTAATTTTGTTTTTTCCCTCTAATTGTCTAAATTCAAATGACCTTCAAGTTCACACTGATTCTTTTCACTGCTTGATGGAGTTGACTGTTGAATCACTCTATTGAATTTTTTATTTCATTTCTTTGGGGTTGATTGATAGAGTTTTATGAGTTTTCTCTGGTGGTGTGCCATTTACCTAATTGTGATTCACCTAGCCTTGCATTAATATCTGTACATTTGAAGGATCATCGTCTCTTTTAGTCTTTACAGACTTGTTTCAGCAGGTAGAGACTTCTCTTGCTTCCCCAGACTGATGGGTTTGCCTTCATGATTGCAGTTGAGCAGAATTAGAGCCATATCAAGTGACACAGCAGTGTTATCAGCTGTTAAACCTGTTACCAGGGACTCAGTTGAGCATAAATCCTGTCTGGCCGCTGGTTAGACTGGACTGTCTCCAAGACCTTTGTCAGCAGAGTTATAACTGGGCTAGTCAGCTTCAGGGTCCACATTTGATTCTGTAGATGGCATGCTTCTTGCCAGGTTCACAGATGGGTGTGGGTCCTCTTGAGTCTCTTGAAGGACAACTGCATCATTTGTGGGTAGGTTTCTGACCAGGCAAAGCTAGCCCCAGACCACAGTTGAGAGGACTTGAAAGTGAGTCTCAGGGTTGCTCCACTGTCCACAGCTTAATCTGAGGTCAGTTGTCCTGCCAAGTCAGCTGCCCTGCACGGAGAGGAGCGCCTCTGGCTGAGTTCCTGCCAATGCACTACTGTCCTCAGGCTGTGGTTGAGTGGGACTGGAGTGGGGTCATAAGGCTCATTCAGGATTTGCAGCTGATTGATACCAGCAGTCCTGCTTATGGGGACACGGATGAGTGTGTCACCCACTGGGGATCACTGGGTGGGAAGGACAGCTCTTGTACAATAGTGGAGAGAGTTGGACCCAGGATATAGAACAACTTCAAGGAAGGCAGTCCTACCTAGTTTTGTGGGCCTATCTCTGGGTGCAGGAATAGTCATGTTTCCCGGCATGTCCTTGTGGAGGCAGGTCTGCTCCCAGACCACTAATGATAGTACTGGAGCAGGGTCATGGACTGCTTCTGGCTCCACAGCTGGGACTAAGGTTAGCAGGCCTGTTGCTTGAGGCACTGGTCAGTGTGACTGGCCCCGGGTCCCCAGGCAGATGGTACTGGTGTCACGACCAAGGCCAAAAAGGGCTGTAGCTGAGTCCATGGGGGATGGAGCTGTTTCTGTATGTGTATTCAGGACTACAGTCAATGATCCTGCCACACAGGATCAAAATGACCCTGTTTTACACTGGAATCCACTAAGGTTTGAACTTTTTATCTGGATTCAGAAGCTCCCACAAAGGCACTTTTGCCATTTGGCTGCTGAAGTTTCATTGCTATGAGGGAGTATGACCACAGGAACATAATCTATAACTTTAAAATTGGAATTCAACATAACCATTTACTATTAGAGGATGATTGCAATTGTGGTATAAGTAATTTGCTGGATATTAACTACAGTAGTGTCCAATCATATACAAACACTGCATATTTCCAGTTGATGAGGTTTAAAGCAGGATATTGGTTTATAGGGGTGGCACAGGCATCTAGGGAAGGCCGGGGAGGTAGGGAGGAAAGTGTTGTCACCTGAGAACCAGGAGCCCTCACTGCTGGGGCCCCCCGTGCCCCTCACTGCTGAGCAGATGGAGACTCTGCCACCCAGCACTGTTGATGGAACCCTGCCCTGGTGATCTGCAGCAACTCTGATGCCTACATCCCCCCCATGCTGCTGAAACTGCCTTTGGGGTGCTAGAAATGGCAACCCCCACGTGGTCCCTATTGCCCATAGCTGCTGCAGCTGCCAGAGACCATCACCAGAAGCAGGAAAAAGACCAATTGCTTTCTTTCTCTCACCTTCAGTGAAAGAGCTCCAAAGCCTGTACTCTCAGAGCCTTACAAAAAGTCAGGTAACAGAGGAGTCAGGAAAAACATTCTGTAGCCTGAAACTCTGGAGGTTAGAGGAAGGACACTGTCTGGACAAAGGTTGTTGTGAAAACGGTTATACAACATGGAAAAAAATGATCAACATTTTCCAGAACAAAGTACAGAAAAAAATTCAGAAGAATTTGACTTCAGGATCCCAAGGGTAGGGTTCCTTCTGTCGTCCCTGGTTTATTGCATCTGCCCAGTACATGGTGTACACTCAATAAATATTCATAGTATAAAGGCAAGATTTAACTTTTAAAGCATGATTTTTGTTGAGGTGATTACATTAGGGTTGATCTTTAAATTTTCATTGAACTAGCTTGGGTTTTTAGATTTGTTTATAATTTGCATGTCGGGATTTAAAGTAAGAACTAACACTTTAAAGCTAAATACAACACTAATGCAACATAGAATACAAGTGAATGACAGAGGAAAAAAAGAACACAACCAGTACCCAAATGAAAGGTGAGAGAGATGAAGGTGTGAGGCAGATGACCTCAATTTTAGTCTTGACCACAGTACTGGTTGGTGGTGATGTGTTTCATACATCATTTGAATTCTGAATTTCAGATTCTATGCTTGTGAAAGATAAGCAAAAATGACAATATCTCATAAAATTTGCTTGAAGATTCAGTGAGGGTATATACACATAGGTGAAATGTATTTTGCAAAGTTAAAAGGCTAAGCTTATATATGAACCAATTCATATATTTCATAGATAACATTTTGATGATGTTGAGATTTGTGATGAATGTTAATATCTATTAAGAGTTTGAGTTTAGCATAGGAGATTTAAAAAATTAGAAGGAAACCAGAATCATGAATCACGCAGCAGAGATATTTATTAGCTTCTTTAGATCTTTTAATTGCATTCTAGTTCAAAGTCCCAGAGGTGATTTATCAACAGAAAACTTTCGTTCATTCCCTAAATGGACATAATAAAACCAGGGATGACGTCATTTTTAAACTTTTCTTTGTGTTCTTAACCTGGTCATGCTCCCTAGTTGAGGCTTTACCAGATACGCAGCACTGCAGGACAAAAGGGTAATCACTGCTCTTGACTTCTTGTTCTGCTTTTGAAACATTCTGTTAGTTCTTGACAGAATTTCCTTATTTTTCTCATCGTCTATTTTTATGGAGAGAAGTAAATGTGTTCTTTTCTCTTGAATTTCATTTTTTATGACACTTATCTACTGTAATATATTAGGAAATATATTTTTAATTTTCAATTATTTACGATCAAAAGAACACATATTTCTTCTGTATTATTGAATTTTTTGTATATTGACGCATTTGTTTTTTGAGACTAAAATCTTAGAGGAAAAGTGACGGATTTTTCTTCAGGTGGGGATGATTACTGAGGTTTACAAAACACTAGAGACAAAAGTCTCAGTCATATTTTTGCTTTCCTGATGATACTGACAGTGAGTGGCCAAACCCAAACTGTAGACTGCAGAGAAAGGACAATGCTCTTAGGAGAACAGAGGCAGTTATGTGCTCTGGGTCCCAATCTCGGACTGAGACACGAGTCCTTTCTCAGGCTGCTTGTCTGATGTTAGGCAGATAATCTGAAAACCTGAATTTTTTTAAAGTCTTTAAAAAAAGGTAAAATAAGAGGAGAAAGTGCCTCATAGGCCCTTGGGGAAGATGAAATGTGTCAAAGTATTAGAACAATTTCTGAAATGTTGTCAGCTTCAAATAAAGGTATGATATTATTCTATTATTTTTTAAATAATTACTCAAGTTAAATATGCACTAAGCTGTTTGCAACTGGATAGAGAAGATTAAGAATCACAAGGGAAGTCAGTTGCCATGCAGGTGCCTTGAGTGGGCTTTTCTGAGGGGCTTCATGACAGTGGACTCCATTTACCAAAGCACAGCAGAGATTTGCTAAGCATATCCCTCTCCTGCTAAGCAACCTGCCCTCCTGCAATCACTCTATTTGCCAGTCAAACAGCTTCGAGGTTTTCACATGTGCTGGTCACTACTGTGGTTCTTGCTTCACTTTGGCTACAAATATGGACTAGGTAAGCAGGTGTATTTTGCAGCTTATTGGGCTGTTTTTAAATTTGACACAGACAATTATATATCTATATCTATATATCTATTTCTCTCTATATAAAGTAAAATATATTGGATATGTATATTAAGGCATCGAATTCATTTGTAGTATTGTCTACTACATCAGCACCCCAGAATCTTGGAACTGTTGATGAGTTAAGTGTCATAATTAGCTTTTGGAATTGTTACAAGGGTACAAAATGTACTTGAAACTCATACATTCTTTCTAAAATATCTTTAGATCATAATCACTGCTGAAGTCATTCCACATTCCTCTCTGCTTCTCAATTTGCATGAAAAAATGATTATGGCAGGCAGTAAAGCAGGTGATGTTTACAAAACAACTAAAGCTTTTGTTTTGGTAAGCAACTGTGACCTCTAAATTCTAATTCCTTCTTCCAGACTTAGTGCAAATGGTAGGAGGTTTAAGGAGATGAACTTGGAGGACCATGTACTAGACAGGTAGGAGAAAAAATTCTCCTTTATATAAAACTCTGCTTAACCTGGATTAAAATAAGAAATACATTATTTATTTATATATACACTTGTATATATTTATGTAAACATATGAAGTTTATACATATATAATAAGCATATGTACACACAAAAATGATGAAGTCTAATTTCTTTTTTAAGTGGGTTTTATGCTCGCTTTGTGTATTTATTTACTTTACTGATCTTTTCCCATTTTATTTTTAAAATCAGCTTCATAGATTGGCAGTTGAGGGAAACTGCTAGGGGAGGGAGAGGCATGCCTCATCAGCAAGGGTACTTGCATAATCAATGTTTGTATACCAAACCCTGAATTGTACCCCACATCTTTATAATAAAAAAAAAAATCAGCTTCTTAAATGTATGAACAGGCACTGAAACTGTAGTACAGAAACACTATATCTCATATAATAAGACAATAATAGTAGCAGCCATCTCTTAAGTAGGCTTTGCAGAATAATTAGTGCAGATATTAACTCTTTACATTAACAGTCTATGTCAATTATCTCTACCTGTAAGTATTCTAAGCACTTTCATTGTTTAACCTCATTTAATCCTCCCACACTTAGGATCAAACATTATACTTATCCTCTTTTTATGTAGCGTGTATAGAGGAATAGAGAGGGGAAGTGGACCTATGGCTGCAGTCTGGCTGTGGTCTGGGGGTTCACCCCATGCTTCTCTGGTCTCTAAGGGGTTGTTCATGTGTGAGTTTATATGTATAAACTTCATATGCCCTGCACATGAGAGAGTGAAACTTGCTCCATACAACCACAGAGTCTCACAGCAAGGCCCGATCCTGTGGGTAAAAGCGGTTTAAACTTTGTCATATGGAACGCACCTCTGAGTGTTTTTAAGATTTCAGTTGTATTCTTAAACCAGAGAGGTTAATTTACTTCAGACTTCCATAACAAAAACTTTATAAAGAGGAGTTTGATTTCTCTTTTTTTTCAGTGGTTCACTATTTCTGTTAGTACAGGGCAGTTATTTTGCAAATTTACAGTATTGTTGATAAACAGTGCTATCTACCATAAGGAAAGTTTATGACCTGAACTATGATAACCTCCTTATAAGTCACTGATTCTTTTGACTCATAGTTGTGAATTCTTAGTTTGTTGTGTAAATGTGTTAAACTATAGATCATTTATCATCCCCAAATCTCCAGACTCATGTACTTTTTCTGGCTAGCACAAATAAGCTGGTGTATGCACACATTTGAGTACTCACTAAACATTTATTTCAGAAGATTGCATTATATTAACCCCCAAACTGTCCTTGGTAGCCTAGGTAAAACCTCATGGACAACACTGCCTGGATGGTCAACAACACTGGACGGTCAGATTTTATCCTGATGGGACTCTTCAGTCAATCTAAACACCCAGTTCTTCTTTGTGTGGTCATTTTTGTAGTTTTCTTGATGGCCTTGTTTGGAAATGCTGTCCTGATCCTTCTGGTACACTCTGACACCCACCTGCACACACCCATGTACTTTTTTATCAGTCAGTTGTCTCTCATGGACATGTTGTACATTTCCATCACTGTGCCCAGGATGCTCATGGACCAGGTTATGGGTGTGAATAAGATCTCAGCCCCTGAATGTGGGATGCAGATGTTCTTCTATGTGACTCTAGTAGGTTCAGAATTTTTTCTGCTAGCTGCCATGGCCTATGACCGCTATATGGCCATCTGCCATCCTCTCCGTTATCCTGTCCTCATGAACCAGAGAGTGTGTCTTTTCCTAGCAGCTGGCTGCTGGTTCCTAGGAACAGTAGATGGCTTCATGCTCACTCCCATCACCATGACCTTCCCCTTCTGTAGATCTCAGGAGATCCACCACTTCTTCTGTGAGGTCCCTGCTGTAATGATCCTTTCCTGCTCAGACACCTCACTCTATGAGACACTCATGTACATGTGCTGTGTCCTCATGCTCCTCATTCCTGTGACAGTCATTTCAAGCTCTTATTCCTTCATCTTCCTCACTATCCACAAGATGATCTCAGCAGAGGGCCAGAAGAAGGCCTTTACCACCTGCTCCTCCCACATGACTGTGGTCATCCTTTTCTATGGGGCTGCCATCTACACCTACATGCTCCCCAGCTCCTACCACACCCCTGAGAAGGACATGATGGTGTCTGTCTTTTATACCATCCTCACCCCTGTGCTAAACCCTCTAATCTATAGTCTTAGGAATAAGGATGTCATGGAGGCTTTGAAGAAAATGTTGAATGTGAGATTTGTCTTTTAGGAAATTATAAAGTAGAGAATTTGGATACTAATGATATATTTTCCTTTTCTGTACACATTAGACACTTAGGATTTTATGCCAGTGTTATTCCCCAGACTGTCATACCATAATGTGTCATCTCATATTTGTCTCTATTTGAGGAATTGTTTAATTGTACTCAAAAGTTTTTTTGTTTTTACACCCCTTGTCCATTAAAAATTCTCACATGATTGCATTGTGTTGATGTTATACTTTCAGAACTGCTCTCTAATTCTGTAGAAGAATACTGATCATCTTAGAAAATGCATCATAAAGCGTTTAGGGGAAAAGATCATAAAGTTCTCAACTGATGGAACAGATAAACATTCACACACACACACAGAAAGAGCTATGAAGCAAAAGGAGCACAAAGTCATTGACAATAGGTGAGTCTAGGTAGAGGGAATATAAGTATTAATTGCACTTGTTTAATGCTACATTTCTGTAACTTTGAAATTATTTACAAATAAAGAGTTAAGTATCAGAGTTTTCTCCCTTTTGGGGGAATTTCTTCTTTGTGCTTGGTGGCAATGTGACATCTTAAAAATCCTGCTCATTTCTGTGTGTCGAATAATTACTAACAAAATTCAGTCATCTGTGCACCATCACTGAGGGCTACCTTTTCCTGCGTGGTTCAACCCTGAAGGCATCTAGTGAGTGCATCTCTCTGAGCTAGTTAGTACCTCATGGTGTATTGAGGATCTAAGATCACATATTGGACTATGAGGAAAATATTAACTCTTAGTGAAAGGAAGATTTAAGGAAGGTTGAATGCTTAAAGTAGCACCTGGATTGAGATTTGAAGTATTAAACTTACTATGCAAAAAGCTGAGAAAAGACATCAACATTCAAGCCTTCGTTTACTAAACAAACATTTTAGGCTATGTTATAATAAAAATAGCTAAAAATTCTGAATAGCACATGGTTGTTATTCACAAGGAACTTGAACTGTATGTTTAGCTGTACATGCAAACAGATGTAACAAAATATGTAACTTTGATACTCATGTGCAAAGAGTATAGCTCAGGAGGATACAACTGTTCTATTTGTGACATCTGAATACAATCAACAGAGCGGGAAGGGGACGCTGGAGCTCAATGTTGAATGGTGACTATAGTTATGAGTGTGGGATGCTAGAACAAGGGAAACTTGATCAGGGACATGAAGAATAGGCACAGCACAAGCAAAGAATAGAGGGCTGACAAACAGGAGAGAGCACATGCTCCCATGGACCTTTCTTTCCTACTTTAGCCTCATTTTTTTGCCCTTGTGTGACCTGGGGTTTTATAAACAATAGTGGAATGATCAGACTTACATTTTAGGAATGTTACTTCTGTGGCAATTAATTGGAGATGTGCAAGGCTAAACAGAGAGAGATCAAATAAATGAGAATAGTGAACAAAATAATGCTGATTTAAGTAGAATAGACCACTGCTCAACACCGGGACACATTGAGGGAGGATATTTGGGGTGAGTGGAGGCTTGTTGAACCTGTTACGTAAGACCACAATTGTGGTGACTGTCTATAATTTTCTAATGGGCTATGTCCAACTTGAGAGTAATCAGGAACTCCAGGAAGAAGATGGTGGCAGAGCCAGTTGGATTATGCGAGTCCCAGTGTGGGTGAGTGAGTATATGGAAAATTTAGTGTATGTGTCAGTGAGTAAGTGGGCGCGTGAGCGGCTGACTGAGTGGGGACTTGGGTGTAAGTGGTCAGGGATCTCCTGGTGAAGTGGTTGGTGCTGCAGCTGCTCTGCTTGGTCTCTAGAGCTTCCTGGGGTGCAGAAGCTAAGTGACTTTTTTTTTAAATCAACAAAGTTTTTCCCAGGAAGAAGCTTCCAGGAGAGACTGCTGGCTTCAGGCTCAGCCCCACCACTGCAGTGCCTGACCAACACTGGCAGTAAGGGAGGGAGGGAGCACAGCAAGAGAGCCCACAGGCAGAGTCTCACAGGAGAAGACGAAAGAGGCATCTTGCCACCATCTTGAAAATGGGATAGCAAAGTGCTCTGGCTTGCTTACCCTGGAGTGACAGACTTGATCTCTGTGACCAGTCTAGTCTACTCAGGTGTTGATAGATCCAGAGAGAATATCCTGAAGTCACACACTCTGGAGGGACAGGATGAGTACTGAGTCTCAAGTGCCCCACCTCCTACCCTGATTCAGCCACAGGACAAAGGGCGTGGCCAAGAAAGGATGAGGAAGACCTCCACAGAGATCAGTGATGAGTCTGAGGTTGACCTAACTCCTCCTCCCCAGCAATCCTCTGAATGTCAGATCTGCACAGCTGGAACATGACTGAGAGGGATGAATCTAGGCAGAGCCTGGACATCAGCTGCAATAGGAGGAGTCTATACCAGGAGAAGTCTGGCTGGGGCGCCCCCTGCCAGTACCTGGGGAAGACACTGGAGGGGATCTCCCTGACCATACTAGAATGGGATGAAAAGACTGAAGCCCCACCCACCCCCACTGTCCCCTCTTCCTTCCCTGGGCTGGACACTGGAGAGATTATGAATGAGCCCAAGCTCTGCAGGAGACAGCAGAGGGGCTTACCTGTGAGCAGCTGAGAGGAAGAACTACAGAAACTGCCACAAGAGAGCAGGTGGTTTTTTTAAAAAAATGTTTTCGTCTTTTTCCTTTGTGTTTGAATGTGTATGTGACGGTTTGAGCTACGTCTCCCAACCTTTTTTCTTTTTATTTTTTTTCCTTTTTCTTTCATTTTTGTATTCTGTTTATGTGTGTATGTGAATGACTGATTGTTCATCCTTCAGTTTTTTGCTTTTGCTTTTTTTGTTCTTTTTTTTTAGTTTGGTGCGTGTGTGAATATATGTATGAGGGTTCGATTTGAATTCCTTTTTTTCTCTTTTTATTCTCCTTTCATTTAGTGTTGGATATGTGCATGCGTGTGAGTGCTTGGTTTCCTGTTTTTTATTTGTTTTTTGATTTGTTTTGCTTTTTTGTTTTTCCAGTTTGTTTTGGTATGTGTATGTATAATTGTTCTTTGCTTTGGTTTCTGTTTTTGTTGTTCTTTGTTTAAAAAAAATTTTTTTTTCAAATTTATGTCCATCTTATTTCATTCTACTTTTCCCTGTTCCCCTCATTGTGGTTACTGTATCTTGGACTTACAGGGTACACACACATACCCAAGGTATTATCATATAGAGTGGTGGTGGGGAGTGGGTCTCAAGGGACCCATACCATAATCAGTGAACATTGTGATTTACAAGTAGTTTCTAGCTAGGATTCAGAAAATTCTCATCTTTCACAATATTCAACTCTCAAAACTTCAAGAAACAATAAAGCTTCCTACCCACAGCTCTGCTTCAAAATCAGAGCCCTGATCAGGGAGGAATTGTGGGCTGAGTAAACATCAGAAGTGAAAGCCTCTCCCACTGCCACTGAATAGTGGGACTAAAGAGAAAAGAAAGAGTTCTGTCACAAATGAGGAAAAATCAATGGAAGAACACAAGTAAGAGAAAAATAAGATCTCAGAGCCCAAACAATAGAAGTTACCAACAACCCCTGACCCTAGAATACAAGAGATTAGGGAGTGGATGGAAAGAGTAAATAAGACTCAAGAAAGACAAAAGGCAACACTGAAAGAACTTGCAACAGAGATTTTGACAATAAAAAATTTCATCCAGGAAATAAATAACAAGATGACAAGAATAGAAAGCATAATTAACCAGAAGAAAGAATCTCAGAACTTGAAGATCAAAACATGGAATTAACCTGATCTGTGAAAAACACAGAAACTCAGAAAGAAAGAACAAAGCCTCCAAGAGATGTGCAGTTATGTCAAGAGGCTGAATCTATGCCTGATTTGTATCCCAGAGGAAGAAAAGGAAATGGAGAACACTTTGGAGCAAGTATTCCAGGATATCCAAGAAAACATTCTCCATCTCACCAGAGATATGACTATTCAAACACAAGAGATACAGAGAACCCTCGCAAGACATCAAAAGAAAAGACCAAGCCCTAGACACATAGTAATTTGCCTACACAAAGCAGGTACAAAATAAAAAATCCTAAGGGCAGCAAGAGAGAAAGGTCAGACTACCTACTGGGGAAACCAATCAGAATAGTAGCAGACCTATTGACAGAAACACTACAAACTAGAAGGGACTGGAGTCCAATATTTGAAATCCTCAAAGATAAACAATTTCAACCAAGAATCTCCTCCCCAGCCAAATTCAGCTTCATCAGCAATGGAGAATTAAAATCCTTCTCAGACATTCAATCCCTAAGTGATTATGCAGCTTCCAGACCAGCTCTAAAGGAGATGCTTAAAAAGGTATTAAGCACAGCAGAAAGAAAAAAGAAGAATGACCATGCACTTTCCAAAGAACAGCAGAACACAGAATCAAAAGAGACTATATAGCCACTGCAAACTTGAAAACACACACTTACATCAGCCCCAAAGCTAAAAGAAAGCAAACAAAGAAAAAACTTAATAAGAACTTCATGATGGGAGTAAATAATCACATTTTAATAATCAGCATGAATGTGAATGGACTAAATGCACCACTGAAAAGACACAGAATGGCAAACTGGATAAAAAATCATGACTCGATAATTTGCTGCATCTAGGAAACTCATCTCACCATAAGGATCGCACACAGACTTAAAGTTAGAGAATGGAACACGAGTTTCCAGGCAAATGGATCACAAACGAAGGCAGGAGTTTTGATCTTACTGTCAGGCAAAACAACCTCTTAAGCTATCAAAAATTTAAAAAGATATGGAAGGACACTCTGTAATAATAAAATGTTCAATCCATCAACAAGAAATGTTGCTCCTAAACCTATATGCACCCAACACAGGAACACCAGCATTTATAAAGAAACTACTAAGTACATTAAAAAAGATATTGACTCTAACACTATTATAGCTGAGGACTTAAGTACTTTACTAACAACTCTAGATAGATCATTGAGGCAAAAAAGTCAATGAAGAAATCTGAAACCTCAACTTGACACTTGACCAATTGGACTTAATAGATACTTACAGAATACTCCACCAGATAACCACAGAGTATACATCCTACTCATCACCACATAGAAGGTAGTCCAAGATAGATCAGATCCTTGGCCATAAATCAAGCATAAACAAATTTCATAAGATTAAAATACTGCCATCCACCTTCTCAGACCACAGTGGGATAAAAAGAAACATCCACACTAACAAAATTCTCCCCAAGCCCACAAAGACATGGACACTAAACAGTATGATGCTGAATGACTACTGGAACAACACAGAAATCAAAATAGAAATTAAAAGATTCCTGGAAACAAATAGAAATGAAGAAACATCTTACCAAATCTTCTGGTTTGCTATGAAAACAGTTCTAAGAGGGGAATCCATATCTTTTCAAACACACATCAAGGAAATGGAAAGATCACAAGTTAATAGCCTAACAAATCACCTAAGGGAGTTGGAAATATAAGACCACCAAAACTTTAGCAGAAGACTCCAGATCACCAAAGTAAAAACCCAAATACAGGACATAGAAGAAAAAATATCATAGAAAAAAAATCAACAAAACAAAAAGTTGGTTCTTTGAAAGAGTAAACAAGATTGATGGACCCCCTAGCCAGAATGATAAAGAAAAAGAGAGAAAAAACCTAAATAAATGCAATCAGAAGTGCAAAAGATGAAATCACAAGTGACCTCAAAGAAATACAAAAGATTATCAGAGAATACTATTCACATCTGTATGGAAACAAACTTCGTAATCTAAATGAAACGGAGGAGTTTCTTACATCACACAAC